>VUQH01085000.1:4342-17067 GCA_015106775.1 Etroplus canarensis
GGGTTCAAGGGGGGGGTGGGATTGCATCAGGCATCAGCTCTGAGCCCTTTCTTGTTTGCAATGGTGATGGACAGACTGACAGATGAGGTCAGGCAGGAGTCTCTGTGGACTATGACGTTTGCAGATGACATTGTAATCTATAGTGAAAGTAGAGAGGAGGTGGAAGAGAGCCTGCAGAGGTGGAGGTATGCACTGGAGAGAAGAGGAATGAAAGTCGGTAGAAGCAAGACAGAGTACGTGTGCATAAATAAGAGGGAGGCAGGTGCAATGGTGAACATACAAAGAGTAGAGGCAGTGAAGGTGGAGAAGTTTAAATACCTTGGATTAACCACCCAAAGCAATGAACAGAGCACAAGAGAGGTGAAGAAGAGAGTACAGGCAGGGTGGAGTGGGTGGAGACGAGTGTCAGGGGTGCTTTGTGACAGAAGGATAGCAGCAAGAGTGAAAGGGAAGGTTTACAAGACGTAGTGAGACCTGCTGTGATGTATGGTTTGGAGACAGTGGCACTGACACAAAGACAGGAGGCAGAGCTGAAGGTGGCTGAATTGAAGATGTTGAGATTTTCTCTGGGAGTGGGTGGATTAGAAATGAGCACATACAAGGGACAGGGGGCTTATAGAGTGGTTTAAAGCTACTTTTTATAATTATCCTCTGCAAATTCTAACTAAAGCATTCTCTACTAGCGACCAATGTTTCTCCAGTGTGTGTGTTAAAGGCTTTTGGTTTTATCCTACTACTCTTTTAACTTTTGATACTTCCTTTAATAGCCCTACCTCCAATTCCTCATATGGCCTTACCTTTTCCCAGCTTGCCATTGCAAATTAGAATGTGCTCTTAATTACTTGCTCAGCTGACTCAACTGAATTCATGAGGGCCATCAAATAACACGTTACAGAAAACAAAATAGACAAAATAGACAAAATAGGTTAAATAGCATTTGTATGGAATAAAACAATGCAAAAAACCAACGATACACATCCAAGACATGTTCACCAATGAGGCACCAGTAAGAATGGGCTGGGCACATGGTCATGTGGTTTAAAGCCATTTGTGGTTGCAGAAAATGGGAGTGGCCCAATAAAATGCCTGGGTGGCACCTCTTCTGGTACTTAAACAATGTGCAGATAAGGGCTGGCAGTTTTTCCCATCAGCTGTCATACACATCCATTACAAGGGACATTTTGAAACATTAAAGGCACCTTTGGCTGTTCCCTTGTATTTCCTAAGAGGTCAACACAGGGGATAAAAAAAATCAATAAAATGGCTTGAGATGTACATAAAGGCTCAGTATTATAACGAATATATACATATATCCCCAAAAAGTGGGGATATAATGGAATCATCATCGTTGTTGTCCCAAATCATTCATGTCAGTGCGATAGCGCAAAACATATTTGACACAGACTTCCATGAGATGTGGAACAGATTGGATTTTCAGCCATTTTAAAATTGAGGATTTGCCATTAGGTGGCGTCATCTGTAAAAATGTTTACATTTTTTAGCCATATCTCTGCGACTAGTCATCCAATCTGCACGAAATATAAATGAAAAATGATTGTGGGATCACATACTTTCATGGTGACACCATACCACCACAACTGCCACTGCTGCCACCACTGCTTCCGCTGCCGCTACTGCAATCGCAAGTCCTTCATATGAGTTTACTGTTGCAAAAACTATTTGACAAAGGCTTTTGAAATTATGCACAGTGATAGAAATCCTTGAGATCTGCATCTGATTAGATTTTCAGCCATTTTGAAAATACAGATTGGCCACCAGGTGGCATTATCCATAAAATGTTTATATTTTAGACATATCTATGTAACTATTTGTCTCATCTGCATAAAACATAAACCAAATTGACTGTGGGATCATGTACTTTCATGGTGACACAATGTCGTGTTACCGCCATTGCGTCTGATACTGCCGCTGCTGAAATCATTAAAAACTTTTCCGGGATATTATGCAATCAACGTCACTGCTGCATACATTGGATCCCAATCATTCAATTTGCACTTACCCCTCTGGGGTCAACGGATATGCTGGCGCGTCCACATTACATGAGCGCAAATCACATGGCGTAGCTGCAAGCCGCAGCCTCACCGAGTCACCGTTTCAGCTTGTGTTGAAAGCGCGGACTTCAAATTATGTAACAGATTTTAGATTGTGTTGATAGGCCAGGTAAAACCAGACTCATGATAAATAATTTACACCATGATTATTCCGTGTGTTTTTTACTTGTTCGGTGCCCAGTTGGTGCAGAAAGAAACAGAGAAAAAAAAAATCACATCCCTCATTATATTGGTGGGAAAATGCACTACATCAGCCAATCAAAACATTTTATGGCATTTGGTGGCTAAGGAAGAGGGGAAAGTTTTGGGAGTGACAGCAGCAAAAGAGAGAGCGACACAGATAGATTGGCGGGATTTTCAGTTTAATACTGTAGGCTTTTTACCTTACAATGTAAAGTACCTTGAGGTGACTTTTGTTGTGAATTTGAGCCATATAAATAAAACTGAATTGAACTGAATAGAGAAAGAGAGAGCGAGAGAGAGGATAGTGAGTTTTGAGATTTGAGAGATTTGTGATATTGTGATGTGTCTTTGCGTGTTGTGGTGGACAGAAACAATTTTTTGGAGTGTCACAAATACTTTCTGTGGCATCTTATTGTGACACCTGATTGTTTTGTAAACACACTGCCTGCATTTTAATGTAGAAAGTTGTTATAACGTTGTTGTTTGCTAAATTTATGGACACCCGTTTGAACACTTTATATTTTCATTCTAAGTTATACAAATGGTTCATTAAACATGTTTGTGATTTTCAGAGTAAAAATAAAATCAAACTTGTTCCTACTCAGATGTCATGTTTTTGTGTGTTTTTAGGTCCAGTGTGTTAATTACAGTATGTCAAAATGTAAAAAAATAACTGTAAAGTTACACAGTGAGGTTGTGCTGAAAAAGATGACACCAAACAGGTGAACAGTTTTTAAGGTGAAATATGAAAGTAAAATCAAAAGTAGTCAGTCATACCCTAGACTCGTAGACTCTAGCCTCACATTATGTCATGTTGGGTTGGGTCAGGTCAGCATTTATAAAGACATTGGGGCTTGTCCTAGATATGCCTTTAGCGGTCGCATGGCAACAGCAGGTAGCTTGTTTAAAAAAGGAAAAGATTAATAAACTAAAATGCAAATGCTCTGAACTGTTTTCTGTAATCTGTTTTATGATGACCCTGATGAAAGCCACAGTCCAAAACCCCTCTGTCAATTCATACAGTTGCTATAAGTGTTGCTGGAGCTCATCTTCTTCATACTTCATATTCTTCTTCTTCTTGCACCTTGGAGTCAGGTGACGTTTAGCCAGAAACCTCTACTCTGCTTCAACTGAATTACATGAAAGTATAGCCTGGACCAAGTTCAGCTTCTGCTGATATCGTTTCAAGACCGTACATAGATGTTTTGGACATAGATGTTTTGGAGATACCTCTTTTTTTTAATTTTGGAAGATTTTAGTTGATTTTAAAATACAGACATTTATAATGTGCACCTTTGAGGCTGGCCCTTTCCAGTCCATTCCTCTCCATTTTAATCAGTTTGCAAATATATTATTTTTCCAATTATATTTTTGGCACATTTTGCAGAATTTTCACAAGAAAAGCAGATACTACAAAGCCCTGTCTGTGTGACATTGTAAAGTATGGTATAATATACAGGAGCTGTTACATGATGTAAAGATATTTGCTTTGGGATTTTCACCCTTGACAGAGGGTGGATAACATAAGCTGCTGACAGTTTGTCTGTGTTTAGTAGCTAAACAAATGTAAACTGTGGGAGTGTGACAGTATTACTGTGTGTGCCAGTGTGTGGTGGTTTGTCTGGGGATCCACCCCAGAGTGATTGGTGGCCTGCCATGCCAGTCTCCTATATTTCACCAGGGTGCGGAGCAAACCTTTGACAGGACATTGATTTTTATAGAGGCTAGTAAAAATCCCTTTGGAGCGGGCTTTCACACACATAATGATAATATAAATCCATTTAGTAATACAGCACAATTAGAAGTGAAAAGGAGACCAGATAGCTCACAACTGCCACTCAGGCACTAAAATAGGACCTGAAAAGTCATGGCGTGGTTGTTTCGGATTCAGATGAAATGTCAGAAATTTTTAAATCAGAGCAACAGAAGCCTTCAGTCAGGAGCTTTAAAAATACCCATATGCTGATTCTTGAATGAAGCATAAGCTCTGTACTGAGGGAGAGTCAGGAGGATCCGTGAGCGGGCACTGGGGCCAGCAAGACAAATCAAAATGCAGTATAATCTCCACATCTGAATAAACAGCGTGGTGTTATTGGTTGTTTACTGTGGTGGTGTGGGCGGCTGCAGCCCTCTACTTTCCCGCAGCACTCCTTAGGGAGCAATGTGATGTGATTGTTTTTGATAATCTCAAGGTAAGCTGCCAGGCTTTCACAAGGGCGGCCTGCGTAACTGAGAGGAAAACCTCAAACAAGAAACAAAGATGTTTCTCCGACAATGTGCTATTTATCTATTCTATTAGATCCAAATCACTGCCTGATGATCTATAGAAGTAAATGTAATCTCACCTCTGGGAAAGCAACGCTTAAGGTCGTGGCGGTTTTGATGAGCTGCCACTGGGAATTTGAGTGGATGTTGACTGAGCAGATTTGGTAAAAACAGAGCTGACTCAAGAGATGGCTGATTATGTGTCATTAACTTCACCCAGCATTGGGTTTAGCTTATGCTCAGCAGTGAAAACCGGTGCATTTATTATCGTAAACAGTCAGGGTGAGTCAGGATGACATTACTCTTCCACATTTGTTTGGAACACAAATAAATCATTCAGGAGTAAATGAGCACTCTTTAGGCCAAGCGTACTGTGGGACTGAAAACCGACCAAACACAGACAAACCAGAGGTCAGAGGTCATACTCAGCTACAGCACAGCATCCCTTCAGACAGACAGCGAGCTGACTTATCCCATGGGCCACAGGTCCACCAGGCCTGCAAAGCTTTTTCTTAACTGAAGCTGATTTGATCCATTTTTTAAATGTACCTTCAGCTGCTCCTTCGTATTCTCCCCAAGGGGTCGCTGCAGCGGATTAATCCGCATTGGTAATTTGGCACAGGTTTCATGCCGGAAGCCCTTCCTGGTGCAGCCCTCCACGGTGAGAGTGGCTTGTGTCCCCACCTGGGATCAAACCAGGGACCTTTCGCTTGTAAGGTGAATGTGTAGACCACTAGACTATGGGGGCACTTGACTGATTCATTTTTGAAAAATCATAAAAAAAACAATTCAGAGTGTAGTTAGGCCAACACTACATGCACATTCAAGGCAAGGGCCCCACCTGGTGGTTAAAATGGGTTATTACACACAATTTCCCCCACTTAAAAAAAAACACTTCAGCTGCTCCCTTGCATTTTCACAGAGTTTTTACGCTGGATGCCCTTTCTGACCCAGCCCCTCATAGTGAGAGGGGCTTGTGTCCCCACCTGGAATTGAACCAGGGACTTTTTGCTTTTGAGGCAAATGTGTAAACCACTACACGACCTCTAAAAGCTTTCAGATGCAGTCATACATTACACTAAGCTTCGAAATTTCAGGAGGCTATATTTTAACCATATGAGAAATTTTGCATTAGTTAGGAAAGTGATCATAAGACTGAGATGAGAGAAGAGTTTGAGCTATAAAGAGACCTGAATCGCTAATAAACACCAGCTCAAACAGGACCATCCCAAGGAGGCTATCATCTCCTGGAAATGACAGAAATGGATCATCTCTGTAAACAAACTGTCACATCCCATTTTTAGCGAAGTAAAGGACCAAACTGGCCTGATTCAAATCAAGAAGAAACATGTTCAAATACTTTCCCGTTTTTCCTCCTGTTTTTCTAAAACACCTTTAAATTGTTGTAGTAATGTAAGAAACATGACTTCCATTATTTTTCCCCTGATTCCTTATAAAGAACTACTAATACTAAGAAATGAAGTTAAGCAGCAAAGCGTGTCTAAGGCCTGGTAATCATAATATCACAGATTTACTACAACCACAACTCGAGTTATGACTCACACTGGCATCCTATTTAAATTTACTTCAGCTCGTTTTTGGAAATACTGTTCTAATATTTATTGGTACGATATAAAAAAACAAGAATAAGAAGTCCCAGTGAAAATCATAATATTTGCATATTTTTGAGGTGTGGGCATTCTAAAAATATAGATTTTTTATATATTAATCTTTAACATACTGCCAAACTTAATGCTGAAGCTCACACATAGAAACTGAATAGTACATTGCTGTAAAATTTAAAGTTGATTAAAAATGAGAGATCATTTTTAAATGATCAACATAAAAATACCAGAGGAGTATATTTTATGTTTGTTTTTAAAAAGTATAGCGTATATAAAGCCTTATAGGCTAGAGGAAAGACCCCTTAAACTGCTTCAGTTTTCGAGATACCCCTGCCAGAGGTAGAACAAAGCACAACAATGAAGTTGATATCGTGGAACAACCCATACATTTTAAAAGTACAAAGTAATGCCAGTAGGAGATGTTACTCCAGAACTCCTGTAAGTTCATAATAGAAGCTCTTATTCATCTTAAATTCAATGTGATGGTGTGCAGTGGGTTCCTCTACGTCTGAAAACAAAACAAAAAAAAACAAAAGAGAGTGGGACAACACAATATGGATGAAGTACTGGGCCGCCTATACATTATACCTACAGGAGCTTTTATGACATTAGCTTACAAACCTTCATTAATATGAAGATGGTCCCCCCTTTGCAGCTATAACAGCTTCCACTCTTCTGGAAAGGCTTTCTACAAGATTTTTGAACATGTCTGTGAGAATTTTTGCCTGTTCATATAAAAAACATTTGTGAGGTGAGACCCGGATGCTAGATGAAAGGGCATGGTTAACGATCTCCATTCTAGTTCAGTGGGGTTGAGGTCAGGGCTCTGTGTGAACCAGTCAAGTTTTTCCACTTATAACTTATCCAACCACGCCCTTAAGGACCTTGCTTTGCACACTGGGCAACAGTTATACTTGAACAGAAAAGAAGCTTTCCCAAACAGCTCCCACAAAGCGGGAGGCATAGAATTATCCAAAATGTTTTGGTAAGATGAAGCAACCCGATAGTATTATTCCTCCTCCATCCAACTTTACAGTTGGCACAGTGCAGTCAGGCAGGTTAAATTTTCCTGGTATTTGCTAACTCAGACTCATTCATCAGACTGCCAGATAGAGAAATGTGGTGAGTTCACCCACATAACACATTTCCACTGCTCCAGAGTCCCGTGGCAGTGCGACTCGCACTACTCCTGCTCAGCATTGTGCAGCTACTAGGCCATGGAAACTCATGCCATGAAACTCCTGGTACACAGTTGTTGTGCTGATGTTAATGCCAGAGGAGGTTTGGATCTCTGCAGTTAATGAGTCAGCAGAGCGCTGGCGACTTCTTCTCACTATGTGCCTCAGCACTCTCTTCTTAACCAAGTTAGGGCTTCTGCAATCATTCACTTTGGTGGTCTTTCAGGCCTTTTGGTGTTGCTGAGCTGGCCAGTGCATTCCTTCTTTTTAAAACTGTTCCAGATTGTTGTTTTGGTCACTTCTAAAGTATCTTCCATTTCTCTGAGAGGTTCATTATGGTTTTCCAGCCTAGTAGTGGCCTCTTCACTTACTGAGAGCTTTAGCGAACAGATATCCAATGCAAATTAAAATCTTGGAATCAACTTCAGATCTTTTATCTGCTTAGTTTGTCAGGCAACTGTCCTGTTACTTTTGAGCTTCTGAAAATGGGGGACTGTGTATAAAATGGTTGTAACACCCAAATAGTTAATGCAACACTTTTGCTGAACCCCTTGAATTAAAGCTGAAAGTCTGCACTTCAATCACATCTTGATGTGTACGGAAGCAAAAATGTGACTGAAATGTGTCGTTGTCCAAAAACTTATGGACCTTACTATATGAATGTATTTATTTCAGTTGAGTCATAATTAAAGTTAAAAAAAACCCCCACAGTTAAAAAGACAGTAAAAGTTAAATAAACGTGTTGAGTTTCCCCAGTCAGTGATCAACACAATCCTTCCAAACTGAAACGTTGCAGAGGCGTCCCTTAGGAAAACAAAAAACTGCTTTTCCAGAAGGTGACACTAGAGGGAGCAGCTGTTCAGTGTTTCTGACCATGACAAGACTGGAAGCTCACAATAATCAGACGCTGTGGCCTAGTTAGTGCTCACTCTTGGGGCATCTGATTGTGTAACTCTAAATTCATGGTGGCTTTGGAAATCTCTGCAGACAAAGCGCTGTGGGTAACAGCCTCTGCAGAGCACTGTGTCCAAGAGGTTTTAGAGTAACACGAGAGCATGCAGGTTTTGTCTGAGGAAACGCACACCTGGTCCTGACACACAAGAGAGCTTGTATGACATTTGGCAGACAGAGACGGTGCACAAAAGAGGATAAATTCAGGGTTTAAATGCAATCTTCACTGTTATAAATATCTCTGAAGTACATTTTAGACCTTCTGTGTGAAGTCTGCTAAAAGGAGGGCGATGGTTTAAAATTTGTAGTGTGTTCAGTGAATTTTCTCTCTTTGGTTATTCCACTCCCTCCTAAGCAGCTCTCTTGATGGTGAAAGAGGACCACATGGAGGGCGAGATGAACCTTTCCTCGGCCCTCACCATAAAATTCAGTTTCAATTCGACTGAATTTTATTCATTATAGCGCCAATTCACAACAAAAGTCGCCTCAAGGCGCTTTACGCTGTAAGGTAAAGACCCTACAGTAACAGAGAGAGAACCCCCAACAATCTGAGGATCCCCTATGAGCAAGCACTCGGCGACTGTGGGAAGGAAAAACTCAATTTTAACAGGAAGAGACCTCCAGCAGAACCAGGCTCAGGGAGGGGCAGCCATCTGCCTCGACCGGTTGGGGGTGAGGGGACAGAGAAGACAGAAAGGAGAGCAAAGAGAGATACAGACTATGGGAGAGAGAAGACAACTGTGTTTAAAAAGCGTTCAGTAAAACTGTGGACGTCCTATAACCACGAGCTGTGGGTAGAGACCAGAAGAATGAGATCATAGATACAAGTGGCGGAACTGAGCTTCGTTTGAAGGTTGTCTGGGTTGTCTCTCAGAGATAGGGTGCTCTGTTGTTTGGGAGAGGCTCAAAGTAGAGCTGCCACTCAGTCGAGGCATCTGACCAGGATGGCTCCTGGACATTCCTAGGTCAGGAGTTTTGAGTAAGCCCAGCTGGGAGGAGGTACATTCATTCTGAGGTAGCCTTGTTGCAACAATGTTGTTCTAAACCTGTGGACCCTTACTGGCACAGACCACTATCCAGCCGTCCAACCACAGAGCTAAGCTCCTGTGGGACGTCAGGTTCCAGAGAGACAAGTAGCTGCTGGTCAACCAACCAGACCGTGAGTGACAAGGAGCAGAAGACATATGTGACAATCCCAGCTGACATTAACATCAGGAAGACAGGAGAAGTACCAGGCGCTGGCGGAACAGCTGGAGCAGATGTGGAGGGTAAAGTCCAAACTGGTCCCAGCGGGTTACAGGAGTCCCCAGTAGTGTGGTGGTTTGCGCGTTCGCCTTACAAGCGAAATGTCTCCGGTTTGATGTGGGGACGCAAGCCCCTCCCTCCCCATGGAAGGTTGCGTCAGGAAGGTCACCTGGTGTGAAATGTCTGCCAAATTACGAACGCAGATTAATCCGCTGTGGGGAATATGAGGGAGCAGCTGAAACACCCAAACTGAGGAAGATAGCAGGCACAACATCTGACATCTCTGTCCAGAAGAGTGCAGTCCTGTGAAGAACCCTCAAACTTCCAGACTTGTGAAACTTTTGTCAGGCGAAAACAGTTACAAGGTTGGGTGAAGATAAAAAGAACAAAGATGTTGAAATAAAATGAAGCTTTCCTGCATTATCATCTTAATGCAACAGGCTGCTTCCTTATATTTGCTCCAAGGGGTCGTCACAGCAGATTAATCCACATTGGTAATCTAGCACAGGCTTTATGCCGGATACCCTTCTTGATGCAGCCCTCCATGGTGAGGGGGGCTTGTGCCCCTACTTGGAGTCAAACGAGGGACTTTTTGCATGTAAGGCAAATGTGTGAACCATTACACTACAGGGACACTATTATCTTAATGCAAGTATTGGAGACAAATAAAGGCAATAATAGAGAGCATCATTCATTTATTTCTTTTTAAAAATCTAATTTAAAGGATTTACAACACACAGAGGTCTTATTTTTACTGTGCGGACTGATGTTGAGAAACATAAGCACTGGTAGGAGATCAAGGTCAGGTATTGACAGCAACATCTTTTCTGTTTGCATTAAATGTGCAAGCGTCAGATGCCAGGTGATTCATACCGGCTTGACCTGTTTTGACGATCATTATCAGTCTACATTCTGCAAAACATCAACATACAGTCACATGAATGAAAAAGCACACCCTTCTTCAGTTCTAAGGTTTTGCATATTATGATTAAAAACTAGCATAATAATAAAATATAATTTATAGTTTATAATTACTGTTATATGAATATTTTATTATAAATACATATTAAAAATACTCTTTTCCTTACCAGGTTCTAAAATTATTAGCGTAACTTCAAGTATAAAACAATGAACAACAGATTTTACTGTGTCATTATTAATTTCACAAAAATGGTGCCAAAATCGAGATGCCACGTGAGAAAAACTAAGTGCAACCCACGATTCGATAGCGTGTAGAGCCACGTTTGGCAGCAATAAACTGAAGCAGCCATTTTCTGTATGACTTTTATCAGTCTCTCACGTCATTGTGGAGGAATGTTGATCCACTCTTCTTGGCAACAGTGCTTCAGTTCTTTGAGGCTTGTGGGCACGCCCTTATGCACAGCATCTCAGTTGGATTGAGGTCTGGACTTTGACTGGGCGACTGCAACACCGTGAATCTTTTCCTTTTCAGCCAGTCTGTTGTAGATTGTAAGAGATGTGAGCTTGGGATCATTGTCCTGATTTCAGCCCCCAGATGGCCTCACATTTTACTCTAGAATACTTTGGTGTACAGTGGAGTCCATGGTGGACTCAGTGACTCGAGAGCGCTGATATCTTTCCTCTGTGTTAACACACACCTGAATGCTCCAGACCAGCAAACTGCCCGAATGTTGCCTTTTATAGAGGTGCACACACTGGCTGCTGATCACTGAATTGAGTGTGTTTGATTAGCAGCACCTGGTTCCTGCTCACTTTTTAATAAGGATGTTCTCAGTTTTTCTCACAGCGCTTCTGTATTTCAGAGCAATTTTTGTTAAATAAATATGTCGTGCATCGTTCATCTGGGGATGTATTTATCTAGTTATAAGACTTGCTAAGAACCGGATGTCCCAACTTTTTTGAGATGTGTTGTTGCCATCAAATTCAAGGCGAGCTAGTGAAATGTTTCACTTTCAACGTAGGATATATTTTTTTATGTTCTTTAATCAATAAAATATTGTATTATGGGATTTGCAAACATTGTATTTTGTTGTTATTAGGCCTGTCAAACAAATAACATTTTTAATCCGATCAATCACAGGGATAGTTCAGATTAATCACGATTAAACCCATTCATTATTAATTGTGTTTCATTTTGTGGAGCAAAAAGACTCATGACAGAAGGCGACATATACATTTAACATGTGTTTTTTTAAACTAAAGAACAGATGTGGTGTTTAGACTGCAAAAAGAAATTTTAAAATGTTTAAACATACATTTTGCCAGAGGTAGAATTCCTGAGGCCCTGGCGGTGGGTGAGGGTGGTTTGGTGCAAGTCCGGTGTCACGGTCACTGGAGTACTTGCAGAGGAATCTCTGACTGATGTATGATGTGATATTTTAAGCTGGGTGCATTTTGGCAAACTGAAAACTCATTCCTGCAGTTTTCAAACTTCTCAAGTGCTCAAACTTCCCATCAAGAGGGCCAGTGTGATCCATCTTGATCAGGTTGGTTCTTCCACCGGCTGCTCCTTTGTATTCTTCCCAAGGGGTCGCCACGGCGGATGCCCTTCCTGACACAACCCCTCCATGGTGAGAGGGGGCTTGTGTCCCCACCTGGAGCTGAACCAGGGACCTTTCACTTGCAAGACGAACACGTAAACCACTACACTACAGGGACACAAATTAATCATGCAAATTAATCTGGACTAACATTTTCATTTTTACAGCCCCTAGTTTTTATTTATATTTTAAACCAGCCACAGGGGCCCACAAGCCAGTGTAGTCCTAGTGCCGGTCCCAAGCCCGGGTAAATGGTGAGGGTTGCGTCAGGAAGGGCATCCGGCGTAAAAACTTTGCCAAATCAAATATGCGGATTCATAACACGACTTCCATACCGGATCAGTTGTGGCCCGGGTTAACAACGACCGCCTCCGGTGCCGTTAGCCAACAGGGTGCCGGTGGAAACTATGCTACTGTTGGCCGAAGACCAAGGAGGGGGAGAGGGGGAAAGCGTGTTAGGAGGCAGAGAGAGAGAGAAGGAAAGGGAGGAGGGTGGAGGTGAGAGTAGGAACTTTAAATGTAGGGACTATGACTGGTAAAGGGAGAGAGCTGCTGATATGATGGAGAGAAGGAAGGTAGATATATTGTGTGTGCAAGAAACCAGGTGGAGGGGAAGCAAGGCCAGGAACATCGGAGGTGGATTCAAACTGTTCTACTATGGTGTAGGTAGGAAGAGAAATGGAG
>VUQH01085003.1:0-12643 GCA_015106775.1 Etroplus canarensis
TATATTGGACAAAGGATGTTGAAGATGGAGCTGCCAGGCAGGAGGAGAAGAGGAAGAGCACAGAGAAGATTCATGGATGTAGTAAAGGAGGACATGCAGAGGGGTTGGTGTGAGGGAAGAGGATGCAAGGGATAGGGTGAGATGGAGGCAGATGATCTGCTGTGGCGACCCCTAACAGGAGCAGCAGAAAGAAGAAGAAGAAGAAGATCATATTTAAATCAAAATGCCAAACTTTCTGTATAGAGAGACACTACTGGAGACAGGAGAAAAACAGGGTGAACTGAGCTATTAAATGGACCAGTATGGAAGGCCCAGATTTATCAGAGCTGCTAAAAGTTTCCATCCACAACACATACAAGAATTAAAACAATGAAATTTAGTTTTCTTTATAAAGATAGTTTAACCTTCATAAAAAAAGGATGGAACTCAAGATTCTTAGTGTAAAATCTCTATAATGTGCAGCAGAACTGTGCAGGCATGTAAAAAACTAACTATACCCCCTGATTCAACAACTTGTTGAAACACCTTTAGCTGAAATAATTTAAAGTGAGCATTTTCTGTATGAATTATCCATCACTCACAATGACATGAAGGACTTTTGGCCCACTTGTTCCTTGAGTCTTGCGTGGATTTGTTTATGCACAGTTTATGCACAGCTATCTCAAGTTCCTGCCCCAGCATTTCATTTGGGTTGAGTTCCGGACTTTGGATAGAAAAGAAATGAAAAAGTCGTCCACTCCCGGGAAGCTGCATTGTGTTAACACACCTGAATGCTCCAAACCAGCAAACTGCCAACACTTATGTTTTTATAGATGTGGCCACACTGGCCAGTAATCAATTAATCAAGTGTGCTTGCTTAGCAGCACCTGGCTGCTAATTACCCTCTTGTGTCTTACGCAAGCAGTAAGGATCTACTTAATTTTTCAATGGACTGCAAAGTGTCCTGTGAAAACTTTCTTTTATGACATTATTTACCTTCAGATCCTGACAGATTCCGTGTGCATAAATCTGCATGTAAAAACACTTATCGTTCCTGCTGCAGTGTGATGCCGTATGTATTTATCAAAGTCAGAGAAACATTCGAACACACAGCCATCTGTGGCCAACAAACAGGGCTAATATTTCCCAAAGCTCCCCAGTGATTTTTGACATTATTGTGAGATTAAGACATTAACACTTTTCAAATATTCCTCGGTCACATTCATAGACAGACATTTTAATATTTTCTGTAAATGTGATGCACGAGAAAAGTAGAATAAAAGAGAAAGCTGATTTGTGAAGTTAGAGAGCGCTATGTGAGCCTTCCTCTGCCAACTCAAGATTTGCAAACTGAGACATTTAAACTCTCTGCAGCTTTCATTATGGACCAATCTCTGTATGTGAAGAATTGCTTGAAACTGTTGATCTGTTCATTGTAAGAAGTAACTCTACAACCTGTAATACATCCACAGTCTGTATATGTCTTACAACACGCAACAACAAATTCTCAGACTCCCTTCAATGCTCCATGTCAACTTCAATTTTGCTACATGAAATACAAATTGTGAAGACCAGAAATAAAGATGGTGTCTTTCTCACTAAGTCTGCATGTTGATGGAGTTTTGGTGGTCCTTGGCGCCAGATGTGGTAATAGCCTCTCACATGAGGCCTTTGGTACGAGATAAACATCCAAGTGCCTCTACTGCAGCCCCAAAATGTTCAGCGATTACTGACTGCTCCTGATTTATTGCTTCAGGTTGCATAAAACGGCAGCGTTCGTGCGGACAGGAGTCAGTGACATCAAAATAAGTTTGTGATGCAAATGGTAAGCAGCAGCCTTTGGTTGATGTGTCTCATGGGATTCTGCCAAATAATGGGTGAAGTCTTCAGGACTAAAGACACTTTACTGCCAGGGCCCTAGTGACATAAATAATGTGCTTACTCCATTCTGGCCATTCACAACAGCATGTCTCACAATAACAGGAAGTCTTCTTCCAGCCAACAAAAAACCTAAAGCATCTGCTCTCCCCTCTGCTTGGTATCTAGCACCAAAATTACTTCAGTATTGTTCTAAAAGTCAAAGCAAGCATCATAAAAAGAGCAGCACGACATTAAAAAAACCTTGGCAAGCTGTCCTACGGATGCAGAGCCATCAGGGTCGAACTAAATGGAACCGTATGTTAAAGGTACGTAGGTCTTTTTCTTGCATTCCGACAGGCTTCATCTCATCTGACTTCAAACTGGCCGCACGGCTGCCAAAAGAGTTATTAAGGCAAATTAAAAGTAAAAATGAAATCACTTGAAGTTAGAATGGAGTAGGTGGATTCACAGGTGGCAGATGAGTCCTCAGAGGAAAACAAAAGATCTCATTCTCATAGCTTTGAGCTCTATCAGCATAGTGCGCAGCTGTGGGACTTACATGAGAGATCCTAGCTTCTGAATTTTGCTGAAACACAGCAGAGGGAATTGTTTTGAAAATGCAATTATGAAACTAATGCATAACATGCAGCATTCCATGTGAACCACATGTGGCACTTGACATCTGGTTCATAATATGGACTGCTCTGAGGAGTCAGAATCTTCTGCCCATTGGCTGTCTCAGCTGCCAAGCAGTCTTTAAAACATGGATATCTGACCTACATGGTCCTCTGAGAGCCAAAGTGTGGCTGAGTTATTTAACAAAAGGTTTCATAATAACATAATTTAAAAGGCCAGATGTTAGATAATGAGAAAATTTCACCAGTATTATCATGAAAGAAACCATTTATACAAACCCCATTTCCATAATATTTTCCAAAATTCAATAAAAGCAAAAATATGTGAAATGTTAATTCCTCCAAATCTTTATTTAATTTACAAAAGTACCAAAAAACTGATTTTCAATAGTTTTACTGACCACTTTAAGTGTCAGTGTAATTTGTAAATATATACATATTTAGAATTTGATGGCATTCAACAAAAGTAGGACAGAGGCCTATTTACCATTGTGTTGAATGACCTTTACTTTTAATAACACTTTTTAAAAGTTATAGAACTGAAGATAGCAACTGTTGTAGTTTTGAAATTGAAAATCTTGTCCATTCTGGCTTGATATAACACTTAAGCTTCTCAACAGTCCGTAGTCCATTGTCTGATTTTCTTCTACATGATGTGTCGTACATTTTCAATAGAAGATTACTCTGAACTGGCAGTCAAGCACTCTGTGTCTACAAAGCCCCACTGTTATAGTCCGTGCAGAATGTGGTCTGGCATTATCCTGCAGATATAAGCATGGACATCCCGCGAAAAGATGTCCCCTTGATGGAATCCTAATACATGCCTAAGAGTTGATGGCGCCTTCACATACACACAACTCAGCCATGCCCTGAGCACTAATGGTAAATGGACTGGTACTTATATAGGGCTTTTCTACTCTAACTGAGCAATCAGGCCTCATTCACCCTCTCACACACACACACATTCACACAGTGCTTTATTCTATGCCTTTAAAAACATTTTAACTATCATGCACACATTCACACTCCGATAAAGGCATTAGGAGCAATTTGGGGTTCAGTGTCTTGCCAAAGACTGGAGAAGCCAGGGATCGAATCACCAACCTTCCTGTTGGAAGACAACCTGCTCTACCTCCTGAGCCACAGCCACCCTGAGCTGTTGCTTCCCCACCTTCATAAATGCTGGCTTTTAGAATTTTTGCTGAAAATCTCAATGGCTGTTTTCATCTTTGACATGGAGAACTCACCGCTCATTTTTTCTGAAAACAAGCTGAAACACAGACTTATCTGACCACAGGACATGGTTCTTCAGTCTTTAGGTCCATCTGAGATAAACTCAGGCCCAGGGAACAAGGTGGCATTTCTGCATACAGATGATGCAGTGATGGACTGTGTTAAGTGACAATGGGTTTCTTAAATACTCCAGAGCCCAGATGACTATATTTGTCACTGTAGCGTGATGGTTTCTTAGGCAATGTCGCCTGAGGGCTCGAAGATCACCTTGCCTTTTACACACTGAGATGTCTCCAAATTCCCTTTTACAAAATTAAGCACTACGGATGTTAAAAGACCTAAATTGTTTGCAGTCTTGAGCCATGACCTAACCTTGCTTGCAAAGACTGAACCTTTGATCGACACTACATTTACACCCAATTGTGCTCCTCACCTGCTCCCAAATAGCCTGCTTAATGTGGAGTCTCAAACCAGTGTTACTTGGAAAAATTTAGCACTTTTCAATCTTATTTTAACTCTGTCCCAACTTTTCTTGAGTGTGTTGCAGCCATCACATTCTGAATGTTTGTATATTTATAAAACAAAAAGAAGTTGGTCAGTAAAACTATAGAAAATCTTTTATTTGTACTTTTGTCAGTTAAGCAAAAACTTGCATGATCACAGATTTTTTTAATTTCGTTTTGGAAAATATCGAAATTTTTCTGGGAATGGGCTTGCAAATGCAGAGATTGTATTAAAAGGCCACGACTACATACTTATTAGAAATATTAGAAAATATTATTTTAAATGTAGCAAGCAGAAAAGATCAAAATGTTGATAGAAGAGGCAGAGGATGGGATGATCTGCTGTACTTGTGCTTTCGCAAAACAACTTCTGAGACATAACGGGTAAGCATAAAGGAACTTGAGAGAGAAAGACTCATCCTGCAGCATATGTTGTCTGTTAGGGCTTTATGTCAGCCTACCTTGCTGTCTGCGCCTCTGGCACTGTCCTCTTCCTCTTCATCTATTTCTCGGAGGAGCTCAGCCAGATGCCTTTTTTCTGCCTGGGTCAAAAGCACCTCACCCCTCTCACCACTTACTAGCTATGACATTACACAACATTTGGGGAAAAAAAGAAATTAAAAATCATTATTCACATAACATTTGTTGTCTTTTTAGTGGTGTCCTACTATGCTTGAATTATCCTTTTTTAATCAAGAGACCAAATATTTTCCTCACTGGAAAAACCAACAGTGGAGAGACTTGCTTTAAGTCATGCGATATACCCCAGCACTCCATTTGGCCCAGTGTGAACTTTGACATACCTCAATGTTTTTCTTGACAAAGTCCTTCTGTTTATTCATGCCTTTGGAATCTCCACAGTGCCTGCCTTCAAATTGGTCTTCCCCAGCGTCTTCATACTCAAATTCAGATGATTTTGTCAAGCTGTCTGGCCTCTTTTTACCTATTAGGAAAGGTATGTATTATATCTCTAAAGGTCAGTATCCAAATAGTAAGCCAAGGCACTAATAACCATCAGTCAGATCTGATAAAGTAATTTTGCAGCCATGGTTCCATCATCCAAATGACTCAAATAATCCTGAAAAAGAGAGAAATATAAAGAATTTAGAAAGAATCAGATTAATACAATCCCTGTAAGATGGCATAGTGGGTGGAAGGACCATGCCTTAACAAAAATTTGCCCCTCGATGACGGCAAGCAGTTAATCTGCCAAATTATCTCTGAGCAGTGCAATAAGCACTGAATTTATCACTATTCCTGGACTACTGTTTGTGCAGAAAAAAAGGGTTTTTTCTTAAGGAATCAATATCCAAAAAAGCCACAAAATCTTGATCAGGAAATTATCCATGAGTCACGCTGGGCAAATTGTTATACATTCACTTCTGGAAAACTGCTGTAATATTTCATTGAGTGCACTACTTACTGTAGCAGACCTCAATGATGTGAAAAAAAAATGCTACAAGTTCCCTGAGTGTATGGCGCCATCAAGTGCACAAATTAAGCAAGACAAACGAGAACACATTTTCTGTTACACTATATTTCCATAAGCTCACTTGGCTCTAAGTGTTGACTGCTTCCATCACGTTCAGGAACCTGAGTGTCAAACACACGTACAAAGTCATCCTCCTCATCAGTCCCTTTAAGATATGATAAGAAAATAAATGACATGACTCAGTGACCAAGTGAGTTACACTTCTCCACACTTACTGTCGTGCACTATTTTACCTTTGGAGGCTTCCAAAGCCAAAAACAACCTTGTGTTCAAAGCTTCATGAGCACATTCAGAGTGACCTTCAGGCCTATTACACTGCAGAAAAATACAAAGTTTAACATCACATGATACACGATAAGAATGAACACATTTTAGTTAAAAATAGTCTAGTGAACTGGTTGAATTAAAAAATGAGTATACCAGGAACTCTTGCCAGAGTTTTGCTTGAAGTTCCTTTCCTTGTTGCCCGATTTCTTTTTCTCTGGCGATTTCTGCAGACAGTATCTCATCAAGTCTTTTCATTTCCTCAACAGCTCTCTGTAGTAGAAAATATTCATTCTCTTCCTCAGAAGCATCAATGTGAGAGTGGCCTAAATGAAGCATAATTATTTTATCACAAAGTGAGGTAGGTTCACAAACACTGGATCATCTTTCAAATATATAGAACACTATGTTCAATGCTGTGCAAAAGTCCTGAACCACCCCTCATTTCTTTAAATTTTGCTTCCAAGACATCAGATTTTTTTTTGTCATTTTCTAAAAAGAAGTCTTGAGCAATAGTTCTCTGGGCCTTCTGAAAGAGATTTCTTTGGACATTGGCTGCTTTTTCATTCATTTTCAGATCAGCCCTTGTACCTGACCATTTTCACAGTAATGGTTTTTTGTTTGTTAAGCCACTTAGAACTGACCTATGAATCATTCCAGTATAAAAGGGGCACTTAACACAAGGTATCCATAATAGGCAATTTAGCAATTAAATTTTATCAGAAATTTTGCTACGAGCATCCTGTTGCAAAAACAAACTATTTCTTCCTATTTCTTTAGTTTATATCTATGAAAAATACCACAGGTTTAAGGCATAAAATTGTATTTTTTTCACCAACAAGGTGATTCCTAAAGACCTATTACTCAAAAACCTGCCATATCTCTGCATGCTGTGTAGCGTGTCCCTAAAAACTTGAGGAAACTGGACAAGTGAAAGACAAAAGAAGAAGTGGCAGGCCTGCAAAACTATCTACAGCAGATGACAATATCTGAAAGTCACGTCCTTAAGAAATAGGAAAAAATCCGGCAAAGACCTGACACAGGACCTGAGATTCGCATCTGGCCCTTCAGCCTCCTCAAAAATGGTCTCAGTGGAAGGGTGGCTGCCAAGAAGCTATTTTTAAGGAAGACAGACAGGATGAAAAGGCTGTGGTATGCCAAATTACATAAGAACTGTACTAAAAATATGTAGAAACTGTTCTTATGGAGTGACGAATCCTAATTTAATTTTTTTTATTAATTTTTTTTGTTTGTACAGAGGAGGTCAGGACAAGGGTTCAGCAGTGAGTGTCTGTTAATCATAGTAAAGGCTCTGTCATGGTTTGGGGCTGCATTTCAGAACCCAGACCTCAACATCACTGAAGCAGTGTGTGATCATCTTGACAGAGAACTGAACAAAAGGCAGCTAACATCCAAAGAAGAGCTTTGGAATGCCCTTCAAGAAGCCTGGGGAACTATTCCTGAAGACTACTTAAAGAAATGATAAGAAAGCTTGCCTAAGAGAGTTCCAGTTGTGATGAAGAATCTCCTTCTTCTTCTTCATCTTCTTTCAGCTGCTCCTGTTAGGGGTCGCCACAGCAGATCATCTGCCGCCATCTCACCCTATCCCTTGCATCCTCTTTTCTCACACGTCCTCTTTCACTACATCCATGAATCTTCTCTGTGGTCTTCCTCTTCTCCTCCTGCCTGGCAGCTCCATCTTCAACATCCTTTGTCCAGTATATCCACTATCCCTCCTCTGCACATGTCCAAACCATCTCAGCCTTGCCTCTCTGACTTTATATCCAAACTTCTCAACATGAGCTGTCCCTTTGATTTACTCATTTCTAATCCTGTCCATCCAGGTCACTCCCAGCAAAAAAATCTCAACATCTTCAATTCTGTCACCTCCATCTCTGCCTCCTGTCTTTTTGTCAGTAACAGGAGGCCGAGCTGGAGGTGGCAGAACTGTGATAAAGAATAAAGCTGGTCATACTAAATATTGACTTTTGGGCTTGTTAGAATTGCACAAACTCTGATTTTGCCTTATTTGCCGTACTTCCATTTATCGTGTCCCTGTTGTGCAGTGGTTTACACATTCGCCTAACAAGCAAAAGGCTCCAGGTGGGGGCATGAGCCCCTCTCATTGTTGTGTCAGAAAGGGAATCCGGCGTAAAAACCTACCAATACGAATTAATCCGCTGTGGTGTACAGTTACAGTTGCACTTTTATTCCCAGCAAAATGTGAAGAAATGAGAGAATAATAACCTTTACCAGGGTTTCTGGCTGAGGAGTCCTCTGTAGTTTCTTCAGAGCCACTCGGAATCTAAAGGAAATTATTTCCTAAAGTTATGGAAAGTCATTCAGTTGTGTAAGACTTAATATTTATTTAATTACCTGAATATCGGCAGTATCTTTGGTCAAAACAACGAGGGAAAACGGAGTTGTGGGACAAATTCTGTCAGTATGAGGTAATGGTAAGCTGGACCCACGGCTGCCTGGTCGGGAGATGTCATCTAAACTGCCTCTGATGATTTCCATAGTGCGTTTGTGATCATTAAATAAGTGGCGTCAGCAAACGACTCGTCGGCCAAATGTTTGGTAACTAAGGACGCAATCACTTGCTACTATGGCTCCTGAGCGGAATCGAGGCGGCTCAGCTGATGCTTGAATCAATGCGGCTAGCTAGCGTAGCGGGTCAGGCTATAGGAGCTAGCTGGCGGTTAGCTGAGGTGGTACCGCTCGGCTCTTGAAATCACATTTTTGTTGTTTCTTCTGTAAAGTTGAATTCCTTCGGCGTAGCTGAAATATTGTTTATTCATGTCCGCAGTGTGAGGGTACGACGGTGGAGGTTTCGAGGCCGTGTTTTAGTGGTAAGTAACGTTCACAGATGAGCTATTTCTGTCTAGGATGCCAGCTAACAAAGCTAATATTGAATACCAGCAGTGACGATGAAATCTGGTCCGATGTGCTTAGGTAAATTTGTCGTGGATTGTAGCACGCATGACAGCCACTTGTTAACATTTTGTCTTCTTTGTGTAAACGTGTCCTCTTTTGTCTGGGCCGTGTTGTATCAAAGTAAGCTGTCGTTGCTAAAAAGGAGGCAGTGAAAATGGGTGTGTAGCTGCTAAAACGCAACAACCATATTACATATATTTATATACATGTGTATCTGTCAGATGTGTAATTTAGGTGAAGCCATTCTTCTTAATAAAAATCACCAGATGAAAGTGAGTAATTGGTTTTCCCTTCTGTTTAACACATTGTGGCACTTTCCATAATCACACCCATTTCGCTGGCAGCTGCCCAAGCTCTGCAGTGAACCTGCGCCAGGCAGGTGTCAGTTTATGGATGCTGTGGAGGGTCAGCGTTTCGTCGTTGTGTGTACGTTTCTCATAATGTTACTTCCCGATTCTTCCAGGTTGAGTTGACTCTGAAGGGGAAGATGTGCAATGGAATGATAGAGTCAATATCAAAAGCCTTTTGGGCCCACACCTCAGCCACTAAACGGTCCTTCGTGTTGCTGCTGTTTCTGACTGTCGTGTCCACTGGGCAAGGGTCAGGTAAGGGACAGGCTTTGTGGCTCATGACATAGTACAAAGCTGTGTGGATTATGCCTTTATTATCTTCACCCCTTTTTCTCAGAAGAAACATTTCAAATTAGCTTTGTCATGACACAGGCTGAATGGGTGAATATCCTGTAGTACTGACACTGAGTTAGTAGTCTTATTCCTTTGTATATTGCATAATAGCTCTCAGCATAGGAAATAAGATCCAACCCGATTTATTGGCAGTAATAGAACTAAATACCCAGCCCTGTGTTGTTTACTTATTAACATTACGCCAGTGACGCCTGTTTCCACCCATGGGGTCTGTATGGAGGTAGTTGAGGACTACAAATACCTCTGTGTTCACACTGACAAACTGGACTTCACTGAACACGCTAAAGCCATCTACAAGAAGGGCCAGAGCTGTCGCTATTTTCGGAGATGACTTAGGTCATTCGGTATCTGCCGGACGATTCTCAGGATGTTTTACGAGTCTGTGTTGGCCAGTGCCACTCTCTATGATGTCGTGTGCTGGGGCAGCAGGCTGAGAGTAGCGGACACCAACAAACTGATCTGCAAGACCAGTAGCATCATGGGAGTGGTGCTTGAATCTCTGAAGGTGGTGTCAGAGATGCTGTCCAAGTTAAGAACAATACTGGACAATCCTTCACACCCTCTCCGTGATGTGCTGGACAGGCACAGGACCATGTTCAGCAGTAGACTTATTCTGCCATGATGCACCACAGAACACCACAGAAAATCATTCCTAACCTGTGGCCATCAAACTCCTAAATTCTCCCCTGTGGCCCCTTGACCAGTTTCTTTTATTGCCATATCTTGTACATATTGTGCATGGTGTTTAACTTTAGAGTTACTTATGTTACATATTGCAATTTATACGGACATGTTTTTTTTGTTTAATCATTTTCTGCCTTTCAAATTTATATTTATATATAACTGAGTGTCTGTAAACACAACTCAGTTTATTACTTTATTAAATTGCCTCAATATTTGTTGTGAAAAAATTAAACTATGGTGACCTGCTTACCTTTTCTTGTTTACCATTCATACAGCAAAATGTTATACACAGTATTGTGGTATTTGTATAATGGGGAAAGCTAAAAATTACTTATCCCTTGACCCTTTCTGCACTGCTTTAATAAGGATTTACTTTAGCAGTAAGAGTGTGAGAACACTGCTTTTGGTACTGTTGAATGCTTTTGTTCTATGAGTATAATGAATATGTAAAAAAGCATGGCTATTAAAAAGTCTTTATCATTAGTGCTTTACATTTTAATGGCTTTTTGGAATGTAGATTACAAGAGAGACATACAAGTTTTATTCAGCGTGTTTATTTTGCAATATTTATTTTTCCCTCGTGTAACATTTATTTCATTAGTCCTGAGAAAATGTTTTTCATGTGATCAACCTGAATTAGTTTTTTTTAAGATTGTTAAGAGGCCCAAAAAGTGGGTTTGTGGGACAGGGGTTTATTGAAACAGGTGTGCCTCGTACAATAGTTCAGTGGTTTGTTTTTTTCATTATGCGCCCATTCCCAATATGCTCCAAGTTCATTATAGAAAATGATATTAAATGCGTGAACAACAAAACTGAATGTTTTTCAGACTGTCTTAACTAAAAGTTGACATTTTATAGAGTGAATTATACTAGTTAATTAATGTTATAATGTGGTGCCACCGTAAACTCTTTTTTAGAATAGAATAGAACTTTATTGATCTCACAGTGGAGAAATTCACTAGTTACAACCGCCTAAAGTAACACACAGTGAGGTGCAAGAAGTTCACACTTTAGTATAAATAATGTATCTTATGTACAGGGAATAAGCATCTTATATACAGGGATAAGCCTCTTATATACAGGGAAGTTATGGGATAGGATAGGTGGTAGGTGATTCTCTCTATATTTTTGGTGGCTAAAGTATCAACGGACTGAAAATATTTGTTGCTGGAGCAGTTTTAAAGAAATTCTTATTTGTTCCTCTCTTCCCAGGATGTGTGAGGCCATACATGGTTCAGAACAGCTGGGTAAACCTCACAGAAACCAACAGGGGCTCGTTTCCTATAGGCACAGTATTACAGTACAGCTGTGACCCTGGTTACCTGCCAGATGGACCCAGCATTCTCACCTGCTCCACACTGGGTCGATGGTCCTCTGAACCTCCTCGCTGTATACGTAGTGGTGGTAAGATAGTCTGTCCACTGTTGTCCTTTTTAATGATCTGTAAAGTAATGAGCTGCTACTGTGTTTTGAGCAATTAGCTCAACACCCTACTCTCATAATTTTAACTTTTTTAACTCCGTTATGAGGCATTCGGTCTCCAGTCATTTTCAGCTAGTTTTTCTTACACCTTTTAAAGATAGACTGGTATTTTATAAGTTGTTTTTCCCCTCTCATCAGCATGTCTGCCCCTTTCCAAACCCGAGAATGGGGGCTACACTTGCCATCCATCCCCATGTCGACTGTTTTCTCACGGCACTGTGATTGAGTTCTTCTGTAATGAAGGCTTCATGCTCAGTGGCGACTACAACTACCTGACCTGTCAGGATGGAGAATGGGATGGCCCCATGCAGATCAGTTGTGTAAGCCAAGGTTGGTCAGTCCTCAGATTCATCCCATCTGTTATATGTTAACAGATGGTTCTCAAATGTGAGCCTGTGTGAGGGACCAAGCAGCCAAGGCATAGAGGACACAGGAAAAATGTCTTCAAAATAGGGTTTTGTTTTTTTTTTATTTTAGCCCTCAAAAAAAAAGTTCAAAAAACTAAACTCCAAATACAATCAGCGGGCCCATAAAAGAGGTCAACTAAGTATAACTCTACTCAAAAATAACTTCCAGAAACTTAACCAAACAAAATAAACAGAACTTAACTCACAAACTGACCTTCAACACAAAGACACAGGAGGATAACCTTTATAGTGGTTTGGCCAAACCATTCACACACACAAAAGGGGGAAACAAAAACACACCCATACCAACTAAGCACAAAAATGACACAACTAAACCAAAAACACCCCTGTTTCTGACAAGCAATTGGTTGGCCCCGCTGAGCAGGCATTGTGATCTCAAAGTCTTCAGCCCTTGGCCACGCCTTTTGCCCAGACAGGAAACAGCCACCTCCACAAACCAGGT
>VUQH01085005.1:0-24264 GCA_015106775.1 Etroplus canarensis
CCATGCCTTTGTGGATCTCACTGTGTGAGCTAGGGTACGGTCACGCTGGAACAGAAAGGGGCCTTCCCTAAACTGTTCCCACAAAGTTGAAATCATTTAATTGTCAAAAATGTCTTGGTAAGCTGAGGCATTAAAATTTCCCTTTACTGGAACTAACGTGCCCAGGCCGACCCCAGAAAACGGCCTCATAGCATTATCCCTCCCCCACCAGCTGGCACAGTGCAGTCAGGCAGGTAATGTTCTCCTGGCATTCACCAAACTCAGACTCATCCAGACTGCTGGATAGAAAAGTGTGATTCACTGCTCTACAAATCACATTTCCACTGCTTCAGAGTCCAGGGGCAGAGTGCTTCACACCACTCCATGTGACACTTCAGAGATATATTTTTTGTGTTTGGTGATGTAAGGCTTGCCTGCAGCTGCTTGGCTATGGACAACCATGCCATGAAGCTCCAGGGGAACAGTTTTGTGCTGATGTTACTGCCTGAAGAAATTCGGATTTCTGCAGCTACTGAATCACCAGAGCTTTGGTGACTTTTACACACTATGCACCTGAGCACTCAGCAACCTCACTCTGTAATTTTATATGGTCTGCCACTTTGTGGCTGATTTTTTTTGTGGTTCCACTTTCCAGTAATGCCACTTGCAGTTGACTGCGGAGAATCTAAGAGGAAGGAAATTTCAGCATTCTATTACAGTCCAATGCTGACAGGGTTTTCTGTGGTGTAGACCCAAAAGCAGACAAACTCAGATGTTAAAGGTTAAGATGGTTTAAAAGACATGCCGATTGACATTGTTAGCTCCATCCTACCACCTTGCCAGCTGACCAATCAAAATTTGGATTGTGTTTAGTTTACCAAGGCTGACCCCAAAGCTAGCAGTGAACCAGGCATGTCATACAAGAATAACCATTTGTCCTCATGATGGTGTCCAGACAGGAGAAATTGTAAAAATCAAAATTAATTTTGACAACATGGAAATGAATCAAATAAACACAAATAACTGACTGAAACGGTGTTGGCTGAAGATGATCTTGTTACACCTATCATTTTTACAGAGCATATTCTAAATGGCCACAAAGTTTTTAACAAGATTTCACCAAAATAAAGACTAAATTTTTACATATAATTTGTGGAAAACTTCAACTTTCATTCAAGAATTAAGCTGAAGCAACAGAGAAACTTTAACTTAAGGTGCTAAAAACTTGGTTTTGAGTAGTTTTTCACGTAGCCTGCTCTACATGGCATCACTAATTGCTTACTCTTTAAAGAGCCCACATTTCTTATATAAATCATCTGAAACTGTTGTAATTTTGCCAGAAAAGGGTACACTCATGCCTTATCTTTTACTAAGTAACTGATGATGATGATGAGTTGTTTTTTTTTTTTAAATCATATTTTAAGAAATAGTTTGCTATATGTCAGCTTTTATGGTTGGTTTTATATGTGCAGCATTGCCCAGAACTGTAAAACAGCATCATTCCTCACTTTAAGAGTAGCCTTACCAGTTCAGGGGGCACAGCACTGAGCTCAGAAGATCATTTAGCATATTCGGCCTGCAGCTAACACGCTGGACCTCCTGATGGTGTGCAATGCATCAGTCAGCACCATTCACACAGAAAGCCCCCGCTAAGTGTAGTGCATCCTTGTGAGCAAATCTGATGGAAACTTGCAAACACTCAGCAGCGAAACAAGAAATGTTATACGACAGGAGTGGAATAATCATTTTAGTTGTCTGAACCCCTGAAGCATTTCTTTCTTTCTTTCTTTCTTTCTTTCTTTCTTTCTTTCTTTCTTTCTTTCTTTCTTTCATACATTCTAAAAGGAATGAAACTGGGAACTAATGCATTTACAGCCAATCCGGTAAAACAATAACTCTATGAAATTTCCCCCCTGGGATTAATAAAGTATTCTGGTTCTGATTCCGGCAGTGTGGTTTTTTTGAATGATAAATAAGTTAAATTTTTCAAAGTGCTGGATTATTGTAGCTGCTATTCTGAAGTATCCATTGTTCACCAGTAAACAGGTTAGTAATTACGGGTAGGTGATCAAGGAAATTAGTCCAAACTGTTTCCTGAGCTTCATTCATTCCCCCGTTACTGAGTCTTAAATGCGTGTAGTGATGAATCCCAGGTTAATGAGCTGTTACCACAGGAAATGAATGATTTGTGAACTGATACAACAAGGAAATGGGATTTTCTCTCTGCCTGAGGTGCCGGTCGGCCAGTTTGCAGCAGAGCTTCAGCATCTTGCCCAGGGTTATTTCATCAGTCATAGCTTACATATGGATTAACCTCAGCCCTTCACATTAATTCTGAACTCTCTAATGGTCAAATCATGTAGTTATTTTTTGACTTTGAAGCTTGAAGTCATTTTAGATACTTACATTTCGTTTAGGTGTGGCTTCAACACAAACTGAAAGGTGGGCTACACCTGATGCAGTGTAACGTAAAGCACGCCTACATGTACTCTCACTGGACACTTAATTACGCATGCGTGTTTAACTGCTTGTTAACCCAAGTATCTAATCAGCCAATCACAGGACAGCAATTTAATACATTTAGGCATGTAGACGTGGTCAAGATGACCCACTGAAGTTCAAATCGAGCATCAGAATTACTTTGAACGTGGCATGGCTGTTGGCCCAGGTGGTCTGATCTGACTATTTCAGAAAGTGCTGATCTGCCGGGATATTCTCACACAACCATCTCTAGGGTTTGCAGACAGTGGTCTGAAAAGGAGAAAATGTCCTGCAGTTCTCTGGGAGAAAACGTCTTGTTGATACCAGAGGTCAGAGAAAAATGACCACACTGCTTTGAGCTGACAGGAAGACAACAGTGACTCAAACAACCAAGATATGGAGAAGAGCATTGTCTGAATGCTCAACACATTGAACCTCAAAGCAGATGGGCTACAGCAGCAGAAGACCCCACCAGCTGCCAGTGCTGTCAGCTGAGAATAGAAAACTGAGGCAACAGTTTGCACAGGCTCATCAAAATTAGACAATAGAATCTAGTTTAAAAATAAAAATACAATAAACTGTGCAGGTCACCAGAATAGCATTTAGTATGTAAAGGTCAAATATATCCAAATACAACTTTCCCAATTCTTTTGGTGAGTAGATACAAAAAGGATAAAAGGGGAGACAGGGGTGTTATTTCAGCTGCTGTTCTGTCTGGTAACCATCTTTGAGTTTCAGTAGGGATGCATCCACAGACTAACATACATTTTTTGAGCCATAGCTGATCATTTTGGGACTTTTTAGCCAAGTATGACAAACATACTTATATACTGTCACTTAACATCACATGTAAATCCAGATATTAAAAAAAAGTGCATGTCCCGCAGAGCCAGTCAAAAATCTGGGACATTGTCCCAAAGATGCAGGACATGTGCGTCCCCACATAAAGAGGGACATCTGGTCACATCTGCTCTATATCGGGAATTTTTTTTTTTTGTTGGCACTCTTCGGGCCCTTTAGCATCACCTGAGCTGACCATGTGCATCCCTTTATGACCGCAAAAAAACTGATGCACTTCTGAAAGCTGAAGGAAGCCCAACCCGGCACTGGCAAGGTGTACCTAATGAAGTGGCTCGGTGACCGTACACGTACATGTGCAAATATCATACAGTATGTTGCATTTAGCGTCCAGAAAGTTTTGAGTTGGCTTTCGTTGACTGTTCTGCCAGCATGGATTCACACGGGAGTTCAAGTGATGCTACACTGCAGAGCACACGCATCGTAATCCCCGTCCACCCACGCTGCTCGCGCTCACATTCCTGTTTGCGACAGTCATTTCAACGTATCACTTCTTCATCATCCAAATTCACGAGGCTCGCACTCCTCCCTCCCTCTTTTTTTTTTTTTATTTTGGAAATACATCGGCAAACAAATATCTTCCCTTCACCACCCCTTTATGCCCGTGTCCCCCATGCAGAAACAGCCACGCTGGATCTCTCTCTCTCTCTCTCTCTCTGCCTCTCAGCGTGGCTCTGCAGCCGAGGAAACCTTCCACACTTTTTATTTGCAATTCGCTTTAGTGGGATACTGGCGGAGCGTCGCCCTGTTGCCGTGAATTATCAGGTACAAGCTGCATGTGGGTACCTGCGACAGTGTTTCTGCGTGTGCACGCACATGTGCGCATCAGAGGGGATTTGTCAGTCACACAGATTTGTTTAAGCGCTCTGATGTATTCCACTTCACAGGTTTGGATTTTAGAATGTATCACACAGACCGACACACAGAATACCCACTGTATTGTTTATCTGTGGCTCATTCACTTTCCTCTTTACTGCCTCTAATTCTGTTTATCATTTCTCTACATACAATAGACATGCTTCCTCTAGAACGCCCCCATATTTAATGCATCTTTTTCCCCACCATCTCACAGCTTTCCCATTTACTGAGCTACTGCCTGCTTTAATTTCCAACATTCTCAGATCAGCGGGATCTCATGATTATGTTCCATAACCATGTAATGTTCATCTCGGCCGGGCACATTTAAAAGGTTAGGTATGATTTGCCCTCCTTTTGTCTGCTGAACAGTGGAGCATGCACACTGGTGTCTCCTGTTTCCAGAACTTGCTGCCAGCTGAGTGATCCACTAGCATCATCTAGTGGACGAAAGCAAGTACTTCTCAGTGACTGAAGTTCGGGGAGTCGCATTAAAATGGTATTATTCTGCACAGGATGGAGAAGAGATGAGTTCAGGCTGGGAAATGAAGCAGCCACGGAGGTGTCAAGTCAGGCATTTAGTTTAAAAGCCTCTGTTAAAAATGAGTTTGATGGTGTCAGGAGCTAAAATCACGGCGCTTTGATCACAAAGATGAATGGTGATTTAATGAGTCATCGTTTCACAAAGAGGCCTGATGAAAGGAGATATAATGGATAGAATCAGCGGCCCGCAAGAGACAGGAAATGAAGGCTTTCAATCCAAAATGCTGAAGTGTATTCACACAAACAACATCTGAAGACATGCTCAAATATCTCTTCATCTCTTTCTCTTCCTATGTTTCTCTTTCTTGTCTTCTGTCTCATAACCATAAACATTTATAAACTTGGATGTAGATTTTTTGTAAACAGGAGCACTGACTTGAGTCAGTCAGTCACGGATAAACAAGACTTGTATCTCACTAGAGAGTGTGGGAGGAAGGGGTGGATGGAGAGGTATTATATGAATCTGAATAGCTCCGAGCTCCATCTGTTGTGTACTATAGAGATGAGTCATTCCGCCTGGTACAGCATGGGTCAAAGCGGCCCCAAATCCCCAGCTTCACAGTCTCATACACACAAACCCATAAACACATACGTACATGCTTGGGCTATGAGTTCACCATCACGTGTTTGGCCTGTGTCTCCGTTTAGTCAAGCCTATTAACTCTCCGCTGATATCAAAGATTGGTTTTCAGACCACATCTAAAATGCTAACACCACAATGTTCCTGTTAACGTACACTGTTAAAAAAATAGACCAGCAGTCTTATAGGCATCAAAATGGGCAACGAATGCAGTGGTAATCCCTACTTGCAAAGGATTCATTATTAACGTTCACCTCAAATTTTAATTAAACTTAAATGCTGAATCCAAACGGAGCATTAGAAGAGACCTATTCTGCTCATTCTCCATATTCTTTTGCTGGGACTCTAGTACAGTAAGTTTGCATGCTTCACAGTACAGAATAATCATTATTTATCCTATACTGGGCCTTGGCGCAGCTGCTCAGTTCATCCTCTATCTGAAGCAAGCTGTGCCAGCTCCCTACTAATGATTACCATAACGAGCTTTCCCTAAACTGTACCCACAAAGTTGAAAGCATAGAATTGTCCAAAATATCTTCATAAGCTGGAGCATTAAGATTTCTCTTCAGTGCAACTAAGGGGCCCAGGCCAACCCCAGATAAACAACCCCACAGCATTATCCCTCCTCCGCCAAATTACGCAGCTGGCACAGTGCAGTCAGGCAGGTAATGTTCTCCTGTTATTCACCAAACCCAGACTTGTCCATCAGAATACCAGATAGAGAAGCGTGATTTGTCACTCCACAGAACACATGTCCACTGCTTCAGAGTCCAGTGGTACTCGGCATTGATGTAAGGCTTGCCTGCAGCTGCTCAGCCATGGAAACCATGCCATGAAGCCCCCAGCACAGTTTTTTGTGCAGTTATTGAGTCAGCAGAGTGTTGGTGACAGTCTGCGTGTCCACTCTGTAACCCTGCCACTGTTGCCGTGGTTTCGAAACGCTCCTACTTTGCAATAATGAAACTTACGCTTAAGCCCAATAAGACGGATGTGTATTCACTCATTTGACCTGCATTCTTGTGTGTTTTGGGCTGGGGCGATGCCGTGCTGCTTCCTTCCATTGTTGGCCTCCTCTCTGCTATGTTGCTTCATCAAATTCTAATCGCCAAAACACTTTATTACTCAAACTCTGTACCCCAATGAATCATGTTCACATTCTTCAAATGGTCTCTTTTTACTGAAGTGCCACTTACTGTTCATTGTGGAGTATCCAAGAGGGAAGCAATTTCACCAACGAACTTGTTGCAGCAGTGGCATCCTATTACTATTATTTCACTCTTTGTAAAGGCAGACTGCATCCTAGGTGCAGTCAGCTGTGAAGAAGCGGTCCAATAATTTTGTCCATATACTGTATGTCACTTATCAAATGCAAATTCCAAACAATCCAACTCCCTTGAATATCCCTAACCCATGGTCTGAACACAATCTATCAGGGCTTTTTGCACAGGCACTGCACAAAGGCCAAGTGTGTGGCGTGCTGACAGCTACAGTGTCAGTGTGTGCCTCCAGAGTGGTCAGGATGAAAGGAAAAAATGGGGGCTTGGCTTGTCAAAGGGGGATCAGTTGCAAACCACCTACCTGCAAGCTATCGCAAAATGTAGGTAAGCTACTCGTTCAACTGGATGTACTTCACCACCCCCCGACCCTGGCTAAAAACAGTTAGCTAACCACACATAAACCCACTGAAGAGGTGGAGAATGGCCTAGATCGCTTCGGCAATTTTAAACTCAGACACGTTAACACAAGCATAAAAGTATCACAAAGTCAGATGCACACAGGCTCGCAGAGGTACTCTGTTTTCAACCCCTGTGGTCATAAATGAATCAAATTAGGCAGTGTCCTGCAAAACTCGCTCCCAAAATTGTATTTCTGTTGGAGCAAGGCAATGGAGGAGGATATGAAGGCACTTTTTCTCTCTTCTGTCTTGTCATCACTTTCCTTTGTGAGACATCTGACTCAGTCAGACATGGATTACTTTTAATGAGCTTTGTGTGTGTGTGTGTGTGTGTGTGTGTGTGTGTGTGTGTGTGTACTGTATTTATGTGTGTACGCATTTTCCCCAAGATTTCTTCTCTTCAAAGCAATACACTGCTTGTCAAACTGTTTAAAGCATATATGTGCTCATGTGCACTGGTTGACGATGGCAGCAGTTTAGATGCTTAGATAAGGGTGTGACGGCACTTTTTAAATCTTAAGCTTGAGATAAAGACTGCCAGAACAAAAGCGAGGGAAAAATCAGGAACGTAGTGGAAAGGGAAATGTAGAGAACGTGCCAGAAAATGTGAGAGGAAAATGTGTTTGTTTTTCTTGTTTTTAGCAAAGCAGGAATGCAGTGCTTACAGCTTCTCCTCTCACACCTACCACACACTGTATTTGCATTGTGAAAAGGAGGTGTGATTGTGGCATTTTGTTGGGTAAGAGAGAAAAGGGGGAACCACACAGAGGAGATGTGGCAAACATAGACAAAGAAACATTGAAACAGCAAAAGACATTAAGTTCAAAGAAGAGTACACTGGTGTCTTGTTTTCTTTTGTGCGACTGAGAAATGCAGCATGCATATCAGATAGAATAGCATCCATTTCTCACAGCTGCAAACCATAACTTACCTCAGAAAGATGAGTCGTTCAAATAGAGACATTCGTACAAAGGATAGAATACTCTGTGCCTCTCGACATATCAAGAGTATTCTTGTACTTTCATATACAGGTAGATTTATGCACACATCTCTCTGAATTATGTGCTTTTAAAGGTCAGACCTTCATATTCTCTCATTAATTAGATTCATATTGTAGTCTTTGTGATGCTTGGTGTGATCGTGGAGGGCAGGGGCACATAGCAGGTCGTGCATCTCTGCTATGGATCAGGTAAGCTTTAGCACACAAATTGGAATTCATAAAGCAATAAAGCAGCCTGTCAAGACATAGGTAAACACTTTATCGCACAGTTATCAACTCAGGAGGTTTAATCGTCCACCGGGTTTCTCAGGAGAGTTGGAGGAGTCTAAAACAAACGTAGTGATAGGTAGACCAGACCAGGGAGACAACACTAGAGACCAACACTGAGGAACTCACACAAGTCACCATCAAGTGTGGAATATACCAAAGTGATTCACTGTCTCCGCTGCTGTTCTGGATAGGCCTCAGCCCCCTCAACCAGCTCATCGGAAAGAGCAGATTCGGGAGCTGAGCAACCATCAGTCAGCTCCTGTACATGGATGACATCAAGCTGTACACCAGGAGTGAGCAAGACATTGACTCACTGATACACCTCAACAGGATCTACAGCAAGGACGTTGGGATGTCATTCAGAGTAGTTGAGTGTGGCCAGACGGTGGCAAAAAAAGGAAAGGTGATCTAAAAGAAGACTGAGGGGGTGGAGTTACCATTGCCTGGGTATTCCACAGACCAACCATGATGAAGATGCGAGAAGATCAGCTAAATGCCTCCAGAAGGTAAGACAGGTGCTGAGAAGCCAACTCAACAGCAGGAACAAGATCCGAGCCATCAATACATACACACTACTGGTCATCAGATACCCAGCTGGGATACTAAGTTGGTCATGGGAGGCAATCGATGCCACAGATGTCAAGACACAAAAATGGCTCCAATGCATGGAGGTTTCAACCCAAGTCCATTACCCTTAGGTTCTATGAGCAATGGAAAGAGGGAGGGTGAGGATTAGTCACAATCCAGAATGAAACGAGAAGCAAACATGAATACATCAGGAAGATGCCCTTCTGAGATGAGCTGATGCAAGAGTTCCTCAAACAGCTAAAGGTGGACAGTAAGGAGGAACAGGAGGACAAAATGTTATGAAAGACCAGGTCCCTCCATGGAATGTACCATTGACAGATAGAAGACGTGGCGGACGCCACGAGATCTTGCCAGTGGCTAGAAAAGGCAGGTCTAAAGGACGGCACAAAGACTCTGATCATGGCAACATAAGAGCAGGCCCCAAACAACAGATCCATTGAAGCAGGAGTCTAGCACAGCCAACAGAACCCAACCTGCAAGCTGTGCAATGATGTCCCCAAGACAAATCTAGTACATAGCAGCAGGATGTAAGATGCAAGCTGGGACAGCGTACACTGAGAGGCACAACCAAGTAGCTGGGATAGTGTACAGGAACACCTGTGCTGCATATGGATTAGAAGTCCCCAAGTCCGGACAGTAAACCTCCAGAGGTGGCTGGGAAAAACAGGGCCAAGATCCTGTGAGACTTTAAGTTCCAGACAGACAAGTCTGGAACAAAGCTGGCCAACCAACCAGACATAGTGGTGGCTGAAGAGGAACAGAAGACTGCAGATGTAGCAATCCCAGCCAACAACATCAGGAAGAAGGAGCATGAGAAGACTGAGAAGTACCAGGGGCTGAAGTAACAACTGGAGCAGAAGTGGAAGGTGAGAGTGGCTCTAGCAGATCCCAGGCACAACATCAAAGGCCTCTGTTCAGAAGAATGCAGTCCTAAAAATAAAATCTATATTTCCATCAACAGTAACTTATTTTTGCCAGCAATGCTTTGTTCTGGATCCTCTCCAGTCATCCATGTGGATTCATGGAAAGCCAGAGGTGGGGAGACATGCAGCAAGACCTCACAAAACAGAGCAGTCTCAGTGACAGCAGATATGACATTGATTTAGTCACAAACCGCACAAAAAGAAGAACTGGGGTGGAGGTGGATTGCAGAGAATCTTGCACATATCCAGCACCAAATGACATTTTCTAATAATGGCCTTTTTCACTTTCATCAACATCTCTTTGGACCTTATATTGAGAGTGTCAGTGAACGGCTACCGAATGGGAGTTAAATACTTGGAAATCAACTCTAGATCTTTTTTCTGCTTAGTTTGTCATGGAATAATGAGGGAACAGGCCTCACCTGGCCATGAAACTGCTTGTCAGTCAATTGTCCCATTACCTTGGAGCCTGTGAAAATGGGGGACTAAACTGCATAAAATGGCTATAATTCCTAAGCAGTTGAAGCAGTTCTTTTGTCAAACCTTTTGAACTAAAGCTGTACTTCTGCACTTCAATCACATTTTGACTGTTTGTTTTAAAATCCACTGTGGTGGTGTATAGAGGCAAAATTACAAAAAAAAGTGTCATTTTACCAAAACCTGTGGAGCTAACTGTATTCTGTATTTTATAGTAACTATGTTTTGAGACATAGTTGTGTATGAATAAATATATGAATGTAAATGGAGAGGCATGGAGGCTTGTTTCTATGTATTATTCTTACTACATATGAATGTGGAAGGATTGGGTGCTCTTAGAACAGAACCATAGTGCCAGATATAAATTAATGAATAAGGGAAAATAACAGGATGGGTTGCAGAGTAGCTTGCAGATTTGCCTCACCAGTAGGCAGGCTAAAGCAACTTAAATAAGCTGAAATATGTGATATTTACCAACTGATGTAAGCTGACACTGAGATCCGTCAGTCCGCTGGGAGTGCAACTAAGCTTGCCTGAACTAGTACAATGCTCAGTTGAATTTTTGAATGTTCAAACCATTTTTAAACATTAATCTGACATATTGAATCTTTAAAGACTATCTTATTACTTTTCATTTCATGGTTAACATGAATGTACCAAAGTCCATGGCAGCTTTTCAGCAGTTTTTCAGACCCGTCCTCTAACAATGTAAATGACTTGAGTCATGTTGAAAATAAAATCTGAACCTTATACTGGAGCCCGGTGACATCAGGGTGTGCGTTGCTTTATACTGGCTGACTGGCGGCTGGCTGGGGGGGACAGTTCTAACTGGATTTATCTGTACTGTATGTATTACACATATCTATTCTATGTATTTGTTCTGTAATATGAAAACTTGAAATAGAGCAGAGAGGACTTGGGGTAATAATGTGCCATGTATCTCGTCCATCAGATGTCTTCAGGCCAGGCTGCTCGTCCATTTTAATGTCCCCCTTGGTCTCAACTGACAGTGAACACTTCTGAACTGAACCAAAACTAAACTGGAGTAATCATTGCCAATTTTCTTTGCCCTAAAAGGCACCCGCCTGCCCTAATTTAACTGCCACATTTAATATCCATCTGCCAGGAGATGGCAAGTGAAGATAGAGTGATGAGAGCTGATTAGTCGTAAGTGAGGCAGTTTGACAGGGATGGATTAAAGTTTGGCCGATTAGGAGTGCAAGGACATTGACAACTATGGCAACATTCAGCTACATAAGTCTATGAATGCAGATATTTAGTAAACAGGTTCACACAAGTGGCCCTGGATTTGACTTTAATTCAAACTACTGGCTGCAATCACACACTTGTCCACACTACAAACAAAAGCCTAATCTTCCTCTATATTGCCTTTGATTAGTCAGGGGAACAAGGTGCCTCAGAGCTGCATGCCAACATCGCTAATGGCTTAAACATCAATGATGCACAGACATGCAAGCAGATCGAGACAAATCTAGCCCAGTAAGAAAATTGTACTTAGCAATGATATTGAATATGGAATGTTCTGATCTGCAAGCAGAAATATTACAAAGCAGCTTTTACCATACATATAGATTTTGTCATCTAATGTAACTAGGGCTGAATATGACTGATTGTGAGCCTCCTTGTCCTTTCTCCCCAAGGGGTTGCTACTGCATTGGTAATTTGACAAAGGTTTTATGCCAGATGTCCTTCCTGATAAAACCCTCCATGGTGAGAGGAGCTTGTGGCTCCACCCAGAATTGAACCAGGGAGCTTTTGCTTGTGAGGCAAATGTGTAAACCACTACACTATTAGGTTCCGATGCCAATAATTGTCATTAGTCTGTGTGCTAGTTGGTAGCCTTCTGCCTTCTACCACTGAATAAATAGGAATGCATATCTTCACTCCTGAAATTACATGGAAACCCACGAATCTAAATAACACAGATGGTTTCAAACAAATTGAAGTGTGCACTGTATATATTTCAGAGATGCGTGGGAGATGAGTTATTATCAACAAGGTGATAATTACCAACGCAGAAGCAACCGCTAGTCTGTTATTGTGCACTCTGCTTCTTAATCACTTTATAATTCAACTCAGGTAAACACACAGACAAATGTATATGCATAAGCACACTCAGACACTATGATACCGTGTGAGTGGTTTGGTTGTGTTTAGGCTAAAAGAGAAAAAGAACCTTTTAATGGAATTGGCGAGACAAAAATTAAACAGTAATGCACAGGAATTACTCATGTTATACACTCAAAAAAATGGTCTTCTTTTCACATTCTTTCTTGTCTTGCATGTGTGCTGGTCTCTAAGCTTGGGTGCACCCTTTTTTTCACATCTTCCCGTGGCTCATAAAATGAGTTGTATTCCATCAAAGGCAACTCGCACAACAAGCTTATTCCCTAATTGGTGCTTGAGCTTTTAAATCGCCTGCGTTTGCTAACATCCAAGCAGTCCCCAAAATGCTAATATGAAGAATTCACCCTTTTAAAGAAGAGAAATATTGTCAAAGCTATGCATTAGGCATGGCTCCCGCTCTTACTGCTCTCTTGTTTTCTTTGCAAGCAGATAATCCAGTCTGTCTGAGAGGAAACAAGAGGGAGTAATTGATTCCCGTATTTGCATAATAGAAAAGTTAAAATCAACAAACTTTTGGTATAATTTATTATGTATCTATATTTCTATTTTGCACAAATAAAACCTATTGCAGTTTTAATACAGTTAAGTAGTGCAGTTAGGTCCATAAGTATTGGGACAAGTGCATTTTCTTAACATCTGTACACCACCACAGTAGAAACATGTCAGGATGTGTTTGACGTGCACTCTTTCAGCTTTAATTCAAGGAGTTTGACAAAAGAATTGCATTAACTTAAATTACCAGCCATTTCTGAGCATAGTTCCCCATTTTCAGAGGCTCAAAAGTAATTAGGCAAATGAACAACATTTTAAATATAAGAGCATTTTTAAATAACGGGATGAAAATCTCTTGCGTACCTGAAATCTAGAACCCATGGACATCACCAGCTGCTGTGTTTCCTCCCTTGAGATGCTCTGTCAGGCCTTCATTGCAACCACCTTCAGTTGCTGCTTGTTGTGGGTCTCTGCCTTCAGTTTTGTCTTCAGTCACTCAAAAGCTGCTCTGTTGGGTTGACACCAGTTGCCTGACTTGGCCTTTGAAAAATATCCCATTTCTTTGCGATGGGTTGTTTTTTGCAGTATGCACTGGGTCGTCATCTGTTTGCACTGTACAGCGCTGTCCAATCATTTTTGCAGCATTTGTCTGAGTCTGAGCAGAGAGTATAGCCCTAGTCTATGCCATAACATGGCCTCCACCATGTTTGACAGATAATGTGTTACTCTTGGGATCGAGCTTCTGGGCCTTTTGGTGTTGTTCAGCTGGCCAGTGCATTCCTTTTTTAAAGAATGTACCAGATTGTAGTTTTAGCCACTTGTAGAGTTTATACTCTCTCTCTCTGATAGGTTTATTTTGTTTTTTCAGCCTAATAATGGCCTCCTTCTCTTGCACTGACATCTCTCTGGACCTGGTATTGAGACCTAGAATCAACTCCTGATCTTTTATCTGCTTAGTGTGTTATGAAACATTAAGGGAACATGCCTCACCTGCCCATGAAACTGCTTGTCAGTCTGTTCTCCCCTTACTTTTGAGCCTGTGAAAATGGGGGACTTTATATAAAAATGGCTGTGATTCCTAAGCAGTTAATGTAACTCTTTTGTCAAACCGCTGAATCAATGCTAAATGCCTGTTCTTCAATCACATTTTTACTGCAGATACTTGATTCTTTTAGTTACCAAACTTTTGAGTGTCCTCATGTTCCTGTCCTAGGTCCTCAAAAGTTACTGTTGTGCAAATGACACATCAGCTTGTCTTCCTAATGAGATTAAGGACCTGAATGGACATGAAATTGTTGATGGCAGATATTTTTTCCCCTTTCCTTTTTTTCCTTTTGCTATATTTAATAAGAGTAAAGCAGTATTGCTGCTAAGTTTGACAAATAAGTCTCCGCACTTACAAAATCATGTTTACTGTCACCATTTTTTGTGAGTGCTGTTGCTAGGCTTTCAGTAACTTTACTAGAAAGACATCTTCCCTAATGGTAGCATCCCTACTGGTTTTTGCTTTGCTTCATTATCGCATTATTCACTTAGATATGTACTTGTTCCAGGGTCAGTGTTCTCCCAGCTGTTTCACACTGAGCTTTGGGATCAGAGCTGACTTGGTGTTTTATTTAAACAGAAAGGATAAAAACAGGAAGACTTCCCTGCCTCTAATGAACTGATGGAAAAAACATTCATTTTACATTTTCCCTCATGCATTCTACATTATTTTTGTCATTTGTGCTCGCGTAATTGCATAATATTGTTGTATCCTCCTTTTCTCAATTGGTTTAATGGCACCCAGCTGGAGAATTAGCGCCACCAGCTCTTCATCTCAATGCACCCAGCTTCTAAATTAAAGTTAGAAGTAACAAATAAAAAAAAAAACTCACTTCATAGTTTGTTTTGACAGTTTTCTGGGTAAATAAGTTATAGTTTTGTATTACGTTTGGCTGATAAAAGGATTTTATTATTTTGCTGTTAAATACCTGCTGCAAACATTTTGTCTTGGATGAACTCAGTGGTGAGAGTGTGCGAGAGTTAAACCTTTTTCCACATGATTTCTTCTTTTCAGACACACACGAGAGTTGTGAAAAATTTGGGCCACATTTTCTAAGTGGGACAAATTAGCATGATGGTGAAAAAAGGCACTGGTGAGAGTGGAAAGTTCTGCTTGTGATCAACAAAGAATGTGTTAATTTATGAACAAGGACAGCAGTCAGTTCATTTTAATAATAACCATCGTTTTGCCCAGAGCAACCAAATATTAGCAGGTCAAAAACTAGGAGACCCAATGAGGGAGTGTGATAGGAAAGGCAGCTAAAAGAGAACCATTATGTTTTTGATATAAGGGGGGGCTCTGAGTGATAGAAATTACTGGGGACTGTGTGTGGTCCTGAGGACTGAGATCAGATGGAGTGCAGGATTTACCCAGAGGAGGGCTGTTATTGCAAATTATTTCACTATATAAATGTACAACCCCAATTCCAAAAAGGCTGGGATGCTTTGTAAAATAAAAAGGTAAAATAATGACTTGAAAATTTGATTTACCAATATTTTGCTCACAAAAGAACATAGCAAAATGTCTCACTTTCAACATTTGATATGTTTTCTGTTTCATGAAAAATTCCTAGCTCATCTTCAATTTGATGGGAGCAACACATCTTAAAAAAGTTGGGACAAGGGCAAGAAAAGGCTGGAAAAGCAAGTGGTCCTAGAAAGAAACAGCCGGAGGAACATGTTGCAACTAATAAATTAACCGACTAGTAAAAAAATAAAAATAAAAGTAAAAAGTAGACCAGTGAATAGAGCAGTTGTTCAGCAATGTGCCAGGAACTGTCTACAAATTGTGGAGCAATTTCAGAATAATGTTCCTCAAAGTAAAATTGCCAAGATTTTGAATATTCAATCATCTACAGTACATGATATCATCAAAAGATTCAGAGACCAAGGGACAAAGCCTGCATTACAAACAGACATGACTGTGTCATGAAATCACTGCATGGACTCAGGAACACGTTGAGAACGCAGCTGGCCGTGCCATCCACAAATGCAGGTTAAAGCTCTATCATGCAAAGAAGATGAATTGAAATTTGAAATTCATTTTGGAAATCATGGACACCGTGTCCTCTGGACTCAAAAGGAGAGGAGCTATCCATCTCATTTCAAAAGCCAGCATCTCTGATGGTATGGGGGTGCATCAGTGCCGATGGTACTGGCAGCTTACACGTCTGGAAAGGTACCATCAGTGCTGAAAGGTATATACAGGTTTTAGAGCAACATATGCTCCCCTCTAGACCACATCTTTTTCAGGGAAGGCCTTGTATATTTCATCAAGACGCTGCTAAACCACATACTGCAGCTATCCCAACAACATGGCTTCATAGTAAGAGTACGGGTGCTAGACTGACCTGCCTGTGGTCCAGACCTTGTCTCCCTTTCAACATTTGATATGTTTCCTGTGTTCTTTTTTGAATAAAATGTTGGTTTAGGAGATTTACAAATCACTGCATTGTGTTTTTTTTTATATATATTTTATGTAGCGACCTTTTAGGAATTGAGGGTGTAAAATCTGTGTGTAACAGCTGGCCTGTAATGTGTAGAAGAACATAAAATATTATTAACTGTCAGATCCTTACCCATCTGTATGTCAGTGAAGATACTATTACTGTGCTACAGCATAAATGCACATTTTTGCTTTTTTATGCAGACTGTGGAGGCTGTAGGTACTTATTAAAATCAGTATTGCATTCTGTAACATTCAGACATTCATCTGGGACACGAACACAATCCCATTTAAATACCATACTGAAATGTCAGCTATTAAAGATCCAGTAATCAAACTAAAAAGAAGCAATATCAAAGCCCCTCTCTGTGTGAGACAAGACACACAGACGTTTTCATTGTGTAAAGATCTTTGTGTAGAAACGCAACTAAAACCCTGAAAAATCTCTAAACCGCTCTGCTCACTGTAAAAAGTAAGTTGGCAACCAACAAAATCAAAATACGTCCTCTCTCTGACGCACCACGTTAACTTCACTGCTGCTACGTTTTGCTCTGTATTGTTGAGGACCAGAAACACGGTTTGTGGGGCTTGGCTCTAAACATCTGGGTGAGAACTCAGTGAAGAGTTACAGGAAAGAGCCGAAGTTTGGGCGCTGCTTTGAGCAACCCACCAGTTCCAGTTACCCACTCATTTCAATACCTTCTTCCCCTCTCATCCCAAATAACCGAACACTCGGCGCTAACTACCACAGCCAAGTCAGGTGCAACACAAGATGTTTTTTTCTGTGTACAGTTTTGTGGAATTTGCAATAAATTGTATGCTGCAAACCTTAGAAAATCATACGTGTGTGTGATCCATTTAAATAAGCTCCTCCCAAAATTTGGGGCTCTGAAAGGGAAACGGATACAATTACATATGCAACAAGGTCAGCTGCAGAAATTACCTGTGTCCTCACCTTTCAGTTGCAAAACTTATGCTGCATCTCTTTATTAAATCCCGACAGTAGCTTTTTATTGCACTGTTAAACACCAATGTGCAAAATAATGAAAACAACTGAACTCAAATTTTGAAGACAGTTCTACTACTTTAAATATGCTGAGTTCTGGTGATCTTTTTTTGAGTTATATAAACTTTTTTTTTTTTTAATTTAACTTTTTGTGTGTCAAGTAAGCACCACTTAAATGTATAAGTATACTTTGCTTAATTCTGTTGTTTCTAAATTATCCAACAGGTTATGTTAATAAATTATGTTATTTAATATAAATTATGAAACCATAAATAGCTTTTATTGATTTATGTATTTCTTTTTTTTAATGTTTAGCCTTTTCTATCTGATCACTGCAGCATAATGCTTGATTTATGGTACTGTGGTTGTCCGTTTACATCAGTAATTGCCTACACAGGAGAATGCAACAGAACACAAGAGTAGCTCAAAGTGATGTGCCAGTCGTGAACGAACTGGTACAAAGAGCCGGCTCTTTGGAGTGAACGATGGGGGGTGGCTCCCAACAGCAACAACTGTTGTTTTGAAAGTAATATGAGACAGAATGATATTTTAATCTCCAACTATGAGTGTTAAACGCATTCACTAACTAAATATCACATGTATTCTGTGAAATCAATTAGGTGGGGGTAGACAAGGATCATACCACCAAGCAGAGAAAGGCAGGGGTGCAGAAAAGGAGAGTGAGGACTACCGTACATTGCACGAATTCTCCAAACAAAAATTACGTGAAGAAGGAGGATTTGGATGAATTTTAACAAGCTTGATAACACAAAAGCAGAATGTAAAATATTTACAACTAAGCTATCATACACGCAACTAAAAGTGTTGGATGCTGCTGTTTTGCACATTGCAATATAATACTTTCTTATGTTATTTATCATTGTTTTTCTGTCAATGGGTAATTTTAGTTTTATTAACACAACACATTTACTTGAGTCCTGAATTTAATGGGCCTTTTATTAAAAACCTTTTTTTTTTAACTTTTGTTAATAAAAGAAAGGTCTGCTCTTTTGTTAGGGGTGTGTTTCAATAAAAAGCGAAAATTTTAAAAGCATTCCTTTTTAAAATGTAATGTTTTTGCAGATGTTTCTATCTGCCTTGTATAGCAGAGTAGTTCAGCAAGCAAGTTGGCACATTTTATTGGCTGGTTTTATAGTTATTTTGGTAAATAAAAACAACTGGTTTCAGCAATTTAATATCAGAATCTGTAATTTTTACTTTTAAATCCTTCGGTGCAAATGATGTATAAAATCATTTACTTGATGTGTACACCTAAATATTATGAGTCAAAAGAGCACAAAATTTAAGTGAATTATAAAAGGTATAAGTGGTAACATGAAGAGCCGTTAGGGAGCCAAAAGAACTAGAATTTACATCACCAGGAGCTCACAGACTGGTTGTTTGTGACACTGCCCCCTGGTGACAGCTAAAACATGTAGACAGCAGTCTGCAACACTGTGCACAGACTCTGTAGGCCCATCACAGTACTCTAAATCAGCCATTAATAGGAGAGGGCAAAGATCAAATGAAACAGTTTACTCAAACTCAAGCATGGTATTAATGGAGTATGGTGATTCTCATTCTGAAACGGTTGAAGTTGGCAGCTCTAAAATATAAGTGAGGCAGTCTGTTCGCACAGTGTGGTATGGTGGCACAGTGGTTAGCGTTGTCGCCTCACGATAAGAAGGTCACGGTGCTCTCTGGGTACTCCGGCCTCCTCTCACAATTCTCAAATGGTTGGAGGTGTGGATAGTTGCCTTTCTTACTTTGTTAGTCGTGCGATAGATTGGTGACCTGTCCAGGTGCACCCCACCTGTCACCCCATTGCAGCCCCATTGTGTTTGACTTACGAGCACACTGATTTGACTGTAATACAAAGGTTTGCGTAGTATGCAATGAAAATAGGTAATCAGTAAACAGTCCACCAAAAGAAGGTATGCACTTAAACCTGCCCTTAAAGTCCTAGTCTAAATTCCTGCTATACTAAAGTGAGTTAAGTCCAACTCATCGCTACTGTAAGATAAAGAAAAAGAATATTAGTTTGGACTGTTACTTTCTTTGATGATGCTTTTGAGAGTTTTTGTCAAACTCCATAGACTAAGCAGGGAGATTAAGTCAATAAGCCCAGTAGTCATATTAATACAATGTAAACACATCCTTTGGTATAGCCATTCTTACTGTTTATCTTCTTTGCAGGAGGAAACATAGAACTCTTGTAGCTCAAATATTTACATTCCTGCCCATGTATTCCGCCTGTGATGCAGAAAAGCTAAAAAGACTCCAGAAGGGAGATATGGGAATGTGGGAACACATTAATGCTTTGTTTTTTCTTTGCCTGCTGCCGCAGAAGAAGAAAAAAAACTCCCAGTTCAGCTTTTTTCATTCCCTTAATCCCCTATCTCATTACTACAAATATGTGACATCACCATATATCCAGCAATATGATGGCTATTTTTAATATCATGAATAAAATATGTTTGGACTGGCTTTTGTGTTTTGTCAAGCGACAGTTAATCAGTGACACCGTTCCTTTCTTTCTGTATATTCAGGTAACTCACCTTCAGAGGAGTCCGAGGAGCGCGACAAAGAGCCCCGGACGCTGACCTACCCTGCATACATTGCCAGCCTGCTGGACAGCGGAGCAAAGCGCATGGCAGCTGGAGTCCGCATGGACTGCAGCAGCCAAGGCCAGTGCCCACGCTCCTGCCACCTCTGCCACATGAGCCCAAGGGCAGCGCAAGGGCGGCAGCATTCTGAGCCCGTCCTGCTGCAGATTACTAAGGCTGCACCCATATATGAACTGGTGTCCAACAATGAGACCTATCAGGTATGTGACGCTTTTGGTGCTTGTCTTTAATATTTAAAATACACTGGCTCTCTGAAATTGTCTGATGTCTGAAAACACAGCCCATTATCATTTCTCCATTACTCCCTCTAAACTGAAGCCTGCATCCTCTCTCATCTCCTTGAAATGGTTTATCCCACTTACCTTCCCCGCACTATGTATGATTAAAGAGCACATTTATCACGCAATGTCCTTGTGGTCCTTTATTCAAGAAAATCAAAGTATTTTCACTTTGATCTCTAAAAAGTAGACGTTTTCAACTTTTACACATGTCGGGTAACCTAATGCAAAAGGACAGCAATGAAAATAATACAATACAGCAATTATGCAACTGGGATACAAAACCTAAATCCAGGCGTGAGTGTGTCTGCGATTGTCTGAGAGTCACAGTTTGATGGCCTCAGTGTGTTTGTGGCAGTACGTGGATGATCCATCAAGTCTGAGAACCTAATGGCCTCATTTAGGAAACAGGTTACAAATACACAAATCCTGAAAGAGAAGCATTTCCCTTCTGGGGTATCACACATTTCTCTGCTTGAAGCATGCTTTGCCATGGAGTGCCTTACTGTGCTGTGCCTTCTTGAACTTCATCAATACTGTATATCAATAAGGTTCCTATTCTTCCAGCAGGGTCAATGTGGTGCTGGTCCCTCTCCTGGAGCGCCAGGCTTTTATCCTTAGCTCAGTCATATACAGAGTCTGGGTCTTCTAGTCTGAATAAATATATATTTTGCTTTTCCCTGTATATTTACCAGTATTGCCTTACAACAAAACGACTAGAAGTATGTATTAAAGCTTGAATATTTGTGTCGTATCTGCAGTCACAAAGTCTTATGAATCTCCCAGAGTTTTCACATTTTCTAGAATATTCACACCGCTTATTCAATGAAAAAATTAATGTAAGACTGAAAAAAATGGAATCCTCAACACTCTGTAAAAGGCTTCACTCAACATTTTTCTGTATTTTATCTGCATCCATTTTTGTTTCATTCCTAACTAGTCTCCCATGAAAAATATCCCCAAGAGCATGATGTTGCCACTGCCATCTTAAACTGTTCAAGGATGATATTTCACTAACAGGAACTGTAGGTGCATTGTTTAATCCTTGCTTCCTAAGAAGATTTTCTCCTCTCAAGGTCCAACAGTGTTCGGCTGTCTTTTGGCAAAATCCCATCAGGACGTCATGTACTGTATCTTTTATTGAGAAGCAGCCACTCCATTCCAACATGCGCTATATGGAAAGAAGTATTAAGCCACATCCTTCAGTCCCATTGCTACAGGCTTATAAAATCATGCACCTAGCCATGCAGTTTGCCTTTACAAACATTTGTGAAAGAATGGATCTTTCTAAAGAGCTCACTGACTTCAGACATTTTATTGTATGGGGTTGAACCATTGCAACAAGTCAGTTCTTGAAATTTCTTCCATGCTAGATCTTCCATAACCATCCCTAAGTGTATTATTACAAAGTGAGGCCACTAACTGCTGAGGCATACAGTGTGTAAAAGTCACCAACACTTCCAAACCTCCTCTGACACTAACATCAGTGCAAATACTGTGCACCGGGACCTTCATGGCATGAGTTTTCATTACAAGGCAGCTGGATGCAAGCCATACTTCACCAAGCACAATGCCAAGTGGCCCTTTTCTTTTCCAGCATAACTGTGCCCCAGTGCATAAAGTAAGGTCCATAAAGACATGATTGGATGAGTTTGACGTGTAAGAACTTGATTGGCCCACACAGAGCCCTGACCTCACCCTCATCCAACACCTTGGGAATGAACTAGAAAGGAGATTGTGAGCCAGGCCCTCTCGTCCAGCATCAGTGTCTGAAGTCACAAATGCTCTTCTGCATGAAGGGGCAAAAATTCCCACAGACACACTCCAACATCTCGTAGAAAGGCTTCCCAGAAGAGTGGAAGCTGTTGTAGCTGCAAAGGAGGAGCCAATGCCATATTAATGCCTATGGATTTGGATAGTGTATGCCAAAAGTTTGATTAGTAGAGTGCTGTACCCATATCCTGTAAGGTTCTCCCAATCTTCACAAAGGAACACTGGGTTCATAATCACCTGTCTGACGAAGGCCTTCTTGTCTGTGATTGCTCATTTTGGCTGTGCGCCCACATCTTTAAAGACTGTTGGTGCTTCCATTACTCGTCTGTCTCACAGTTCTCTCAACTTCACGGGCTGATTTTCACTCTGACAACCCTTGTTAACTGTGGCACCTTATATAGGCAGGTGCTTGCCTTTCCTAATTATGTCCAATGCATTCAGCTCAGCACACAGGGACTTGATTGAAGTAGGATACGCCAGAGCTCAGTTTGTGAGTGTCATTAAAAAACATTTGAATACTTCAACAGGATATATATATATATATATATATATATATATATATATATATATATATATATATATATATATATATAGAGAGAGAGAGAGAGAGAGAGAGAGAGAGAGAAATAAAACAGTAAATTTGAAAAATGATGGATAACAATATTTATTATATTTTAGCATTAAAAATATTTTGGCTAAACAGGTTCCACATACTGGTTACAGAACCATAAAAACATAATTTTGGTAATTAACAATGCTTTCAATTTAGGGTAGCTGTGGTATGAACCTTAAATTTGGCGGTCTAACAAACTTAAGCACTATTTTTTTTAAATGAATAAACAATATTAATAACAGAAATGTGTTAGAACCTTCTAAAGCTCATTTACACTCATTATCAAAAAAAGTTTGACTTTTTTCCACCCTTCTGTCAAAATAACAAGAAAAGTCTAACACAGCCTTTGATGTTGACCTCATTATTTGAAATTATGTGAATATGAGCTTTTATTCTTTTAAACAGGAGTTAAAGTGAGTCGGAACAATCTAAACACTATTCCAGCACCTTCAGATTAATCAAGCAGATTAATTTTTAACACTGTTGAGTGAGGTGATATTTGTTAGCTAAAGACTGCCCTTGCTTCAGCTGATAACACAGATATTTGCTCAGTAATAAAAGAAATCCAATAGTCTTACTTACAACCATAACGCATCATTTTTTCTGTTCTTATCCTTACAATAAGCTTGTAAAGTTGTGGTCATTGGACTTCAGTATGCAGCTGGTACTACAGGAGAGGAGCAAGCATAAACAGAGTGTCAGGTGATTCCAGAAAGCTCAACTTATGTTAACAAACAAACACTGTTTCTGTGCAGTTTGACTTACAGTCTGCGTGCTAAATTTACATTTGTCGTATTTCTCAGGGAGAGAAAAAAGTTAATGTGTGACGCTCTCAGAGATGCAGAAAGATGTAAGAAAGAGAGGAAAGAAGGATAAATGATTATTTCAAAAGGTAAGGACTGCTCATTTGATATATGGCATTTGGTAAACTAGGAATTTAAATCTTGGATGTAATGTCCTAATTCTGTCAGGAATTGCTGCTTAAGGACCCAAATGCAAGAAACGAAGACACAAATAGAATAAATAAAAAGCAAATCTTTAAAAAGATTCATGAAAGTCCAACAAGAAACTAAACAAAAGTCCAAAATTCCTGAGTAAACATGAAGTACACAGAATGCTCAGCCAAAGCCTAAAGGGGAGAACAGCATTATATCACAACAAACACATGGTACGTTTCTAAATCAGACTGGCTGCTGGAGTTACGTGTTTTCCAAGATAGCTTGAAACATCTTGAAAAAAAATTGGTTTTATAATCAGTGTGTGTTTTTTTTTTTTTTTGTGTGTTTTTCAAGGGTTGCATTAAAGCAATGGGCGGTTTAGTACAGTTAAATCCAGGCTAAACTGGTTAGTTTACAGTACTGTGGTGAAGTTTATACTAAATTTAAACTGATGTTGCTGTTTAGATTTAGACACCAAACTCTACCTTTTATGTGAACTTTATACTGTGTAAGTGTTGAAAATAAGCCATGCTGAGTTGATCAGCTGATCACAGCCTCTACACAAGAAAATAAATCTACTGGACCAAACAATGTAAATGATCGTTCTAATTCTATTTGCTTTTTTTTTTTTTTTTTTTTTTTGTTCCCCTTTTTTCCCTTTTTTTTTAAA
>VUQH01085009.1:0-28029 GCA_015106775.1 Etroplus canarensis
TTAACCATTCCTCCTGCCTCCCTCTCCTTTATGCACATGTACTCTGTCTTGCTTCTACCGACTTTAATTCCTCTTCTCTCCAATGCATACCTCCACCTCTCCAGAAAATCAGCTGTCATCATCATCATCATCAGTCATTTAAATTTCTTCAGTTTTGGTTGTAGATTCAAGACATTAGTTCAAATAATGTGTCATTATATTTACATTGAACTCATCTACAACAGCTAAAATGTAAACCCTTTCTTTTAAAAAAAAGGTGGATGTAGCTACAGTGATGTCAACTACTGGTTTCTGGACTCCACATTTCAAAGCATTTGGCCCCCGGCATGTTGGGTTTTTTAGAGCCAGAATAACAATATTAAGATCAGAGGGTGGAGTGCTACACTACATCTACAAAAATATTGGGCCCCCTACAGGAGCTTTTGTGATATCCTATGGAGTCGGTGCCCCCTAGGTTGCCTCTTAAAACTTAGAGTGGCTCCAAACTTCCACGTTTCCATGTTTAGCAGGAGAAATAACAACCTTCAGTGCTAAGTGACTGCTAAAATGCTAGTAATTAGTAGCAAAGGTGCCACTAACATTGTATTTACATTAAAAATCATTCAATCAGGGACCCTTTTTGTGTCTGAGTTGCTGTTGTTCGTAAACCCTTCCACTTAGCAATAATACCAATAATACTTTACAGCTTATAGTGGAATAAAAATTAAAGAAGAAAATTCACAAACTGCCTTTTTGTAACGGTAACATCTTATTAGCAGTATGTGGTGGGGGGATGGCCCTCCTTGAAATATGACTGGCCCCACTCGGTGCCCCCACCACCACCAATGACTCAAGTACTATTAATCTTACAATGCCCAAAACCACTGGATTAGAGAATGGCTAGGACATATAGGAAAATAAGTTGATACAGTTACTGAAATACAGTTTTATTGTAATTGTAAATATTAGTATGCCATGCTACTTCTTGCTTCTACTCTTCTATATTTTGGAGGCAAATATTGTACTTTGTACTCCAGAGCATCACTTATTGTTGTGCAGAGAAATTGCATTATTAAGATACTTAAGTGAGATGACAGTCAGGGTCCCCGTTCTATGTGGTTCTGATCTGCCTTTTTCTCTGTCCTCTTAGGTGCTCTTTCTGTCACTCCTCTGTCGGGCATGGGTGTGGGTAATTAACAGATATGCTTGGTCTCCAGGAGTGGGAGTGGCATGGGTGGAGCTGGGGTTGCACACCTGAGTCTCATGCTCAACAGTAGCAGTATAAAGAATCTGGCTACTAATAAGTGCAGTAAGCCAGGCTGTGTCTCGTTTCCTTGTTCGTGTCATTTTGTTCTTTCAAGCTGATTGAATCCTGCTCTCTGTTAATCTCGCCTGCTTTGCCTGCCCAGACTCCTCGGAGAATCCTGCCCGACCCACTCTGCTGCCTTGTGACCCGAGACTCCCGGGACTGGACTTTGCACTCTCATAGCCAGCAGAATTCTCCTCCAAGAAAGCCTCTCCTCATCTAACTCACTCTGCCTCTTATAGCGTCGGGGGTGGCTGTAGCTCAGGGGTTAGAACGGGTCATCCTCTAACACAAAGGATGGTGGTTTGATCCCTGGCCTCTGCAGTCTGCCTGCTGAAGTGTCTTTGGGCAAGACACTGAACTCCAAATTGCTCCTGATGCATCCATCAGAGTGTGAACTTGCACATGATAGTCAAATGCACTTAAAAGCACAGAATAAAGCGCTGTGTAAATGGTGAATGTAGCAAAAAGTGCTTTGAGTGCTCAGTCAGAGGAGAAAAGCGTTATATAAGTACCAGTCAATTTACCTTTCACCCAAGACTGCCTGTGCCGACTCTGGAAATACACTTGTCATCATTAAAGTCATTTTGACCTTTATTCCGATGTTGTCCACCATTGACTTCACCACAGCCCACAGTGGCAATGACAACTTTTACTTAAGTTAAAAAAAAGTCCAAACCCAAATGTTGCTACTAATTATTTGTTAAGGGAAATGTTGTTCAAACTCTTGCGTAGCACCCCATTTCTCTTAATAAATCTGTGACTGGACACTGTGCTGCACAGGAGCCTGAAAATTGGTCCCAGTGTTTTCTACACAAGTTTTCTACAGATTCAGATCCCCTGTTTATTCTTGCCCCCTCACATCCATTGCCATCCTATTCAAAAAATGTATAAATATATAAAAAATAACATCTTCCAATGTTAAAAACACACATTAAGCTTTTTTAATGGGTGATTAATAAAACACAAGCAAGCAGTAACAACATTTATGTAATGAGATTAAAATCTGTTAACTGTATGACTGCTGAACTAAATTTGATACAGTTGCACCCTGATTTTTATGGGATTGTTAGTGAACCCTTAAGTTTTATTGAGCCAAACCATCTGAAGTGCTTCTGCACCATCCATCTTCTTCTGCTTATCCACTTCAGGGTCACGGAGGGGGGTGCTGGAGGTTTTCCCATCTGTCATGGGGTGAAAGGCGGGGTACACCCTGGATAGGTCGCCAATCCGTCGCAGGGCCAACACGGAGAGAGGAACAACCATTCACACCTACGGTCAATTTAGAATTACCAATTAAAACTAACCCCTTGTCTTTGAGCTGTGGGAGGAAGCAGGAGCACCAGGGGAGAACAGGCAAACTCCACACGGAGGGGCCCCAAGTTAGCCACCTGCTGGATTCGAACCTGGACCCTCGTGCTGTGAGGCGACAGTGCTTTCTGATAAATAATAAAAAAACAAGTCGTCCACTAAACATGTTGCATAACCCTCCACTTTATAAGTTATTCGTTTATCTTTTAACACATTTTTGTTCTCTTCCACTCACACATTCTGCCTGTCTGTATTGCGAGCAGACTGATTTTGTGTCAGAGTTATATAAGAGATAGCATGGCTGTTTGTGTGTGATGCGAAGGGGGAGGGCTGCTCTGTCAGCTTGCTTGAAGAAGCATAAACAGTGGCAGCTTTGTGTTTCAGCAGTGTGTCAGTATTTATGCAGTAGCGATGGCGGGGAGGGGGGTCTCTCACAGACAGTAATACTGACAACATGCAGAGTAGACTTGCTGCCATACAATCTGTTGTGTTTAGTAGAAATCCTCCGATAACTGCGCAAAAATATCAGTTTAGAAAGGCCAGGAGCCTGCATCGAACTGAGGTCTGTTTTGTTCTGTTTTTACTGAACAATTTAATTGCATGAAGAGAGAGATATAAAAATTCAGGAGCGAAGAGAGTGCATGCTGAGTAATAAGTGGGAACTCAGACGCATTAATAAAACATGTTGGACCTTACGCGTATTTCCTAAATGAAAAAAATCTGAGCCGTGAACTGTTGTTTACCACCTCAGAGTTCTACCTTTGGTCTGCCTGCATGTTCGCAGCTTCCTTCATCAGAAAATGTCTCAGGTTTCAGTGGAGCATTCTTAGTTTTTCATGTCAGTGTTTTTGGTTGGACGTTTAAAAATAAAAAGCGGCTCGTTCTGTTCCTACAGGATGCTGCCTGTCGGTGCGATTCAGTTTTATGTATTTAGTGCCAGTTCACAGCAACAACCATCTCAAGGTATGAACCTCAGCCATCAGAGCGAGCACTTGGCAACAGTGGAGAGGAAGAACATCCTTTTAGAAGGAAGGGGATCAGGATCATCTGGCACAAATGGTCAGGGTGGGGTTGAAGAGAAAAGAGGAAGTGAGAGACTACAAGCACGACAAAAAACAAACTAACCGAGAAAGTGTCACAGTGTTGGGTTTGCTTTGTATTTTTAGTTTTATTTATGGTTTTGAGTTTCTTAGTTCTTCTGCTCAGTTTGTTGTTGTTTGAGCCTCAGTTCTAGCCTTTGCCTATGTTTGAGTTTCTTTTCTTGTTACATTTTGCTCTGTGCTGCCCTCTAGTTATGTATATTGCATTGAGTTCTAGTTTACTGCCTACTGACTTTATTTCAGTTTGCTTTCTTAGTTAAGCTATTGTCTTCCTCGCGTTTCCCTGTGTCAGTCTGTGTGTAGTTTGTTGTTTCACCTTATGAGTCAGCGCTCCTTATTTTTAGTCTTTTGAATCTCAGTTGGTTTGTTAGTTTTCTTTGTGTCATCCTGATGTTTTCTTGTCCTCTGTCAAGTTCAGGCTTCTGTCTTTACTTTTACTTTGATAACCAGTCGTGTCTTGTGCAATATGTTCAGTCTCACTTCCTGCCCATGGTTGTGCTCCCCTACCACCTGTTGCCACTGTGTCATTAGTCTCATGTGTATTTATGCCTCTGCCTTTCCCTTGCTCCCTGTTGCATTGTTTGGTCTAGTTGGGGTTTCTTTATGCCAAGCCACGTCATGCCAAGTCTGTTCTTCTATGCGCCCCATGTTTGATGCTAGTGATGGTGGCAAAGGAACTTTCGAGAGATCAAATCATTTGGAGCAACTGATTTGGAGAAAGAATCGATCTTTTGGAACGCTCGAAACATCTCACCACAGTGACATCTGGTGGCCAAATAAATGCGTGATTGGTGTTGGTTCATAGCATTCTTTGTATGTTAGTCAGTCAGTATTTATAGGCAGTGCTTCTGTACATTTAAGCATTTTAATTTAGAGAAATAATCTGTCCAGCAGTGTTATGACTCCGATTGTTTCTTTTCTTGCTGTGTGAGGACTAATGTAGGCGTCAGGATCAGAGCCATGCAGAGATGTCCAAAGTAGCAGGTGCTCAAATTTAAAAAAAAAAAAAAAAACTGCACAGAGGAGCACAGTATTTATTATTATTTATTCATTTCTTATGTTCTGCTAAGAATTATAATAAATGTTCTTGTGAAGCTCCACAGGAAGGCCTGCTTCAAAAAGGAAGAAAAAGTCAAAACTGGACAGAAGGGCACTTTGGAGATCAAGGGTTAAAAGGGGTAGGTAACTTCTGCTTTCTTCACATGCACTGGGCCAAAGCCAGACTTTAGAAAAGTGCATCTCCTGCAGAGCCAATCAAAATGTGGGACGTTGTCTTAAGATGTGGGACAGGGGGGCAATGAACATAAAGAGAAACATCTGATCAGCCTGAGCTTCAACATTAAAGTGATGTTACTATTAATGAACAAAAAAAAAATCACCCAGTAATTTAATGTATATGATTATAAATAAAAATAACTTTACTTTTAGTACTTTAAGCATATTTTAAAGGTAAAATGTTTGGGGTGTTGCAGCTGTAGTGATGTGTTGACTCCTGAGGGTTAAGAGGTTGAACACTACTCTTCGACATTTATATGAGGGCACATGGCGAAATAACTATAATGATTTCATGCTGGCCACCCAGCCTTGTTCTTGGTCCCCCTCCTGTGCCACCCCATTCAAAAAAACAAACCTTGTAAACGCCCCTGTTTACTTGCACTCGTTTAATTTGTCTTCTCTTCTCATCAGACCCCATTGAGGTCACACTAGGCTAAGCTAGACTTAACCCACACACACACACACACACACACACACACTATGCTGTCACGCACAGAGCCCTGCTATAAAAACCAGACATATCCAGTCGGCCGGTGGAGTCATGACGGAGAGCGGCGCGGCTCTGGAGCGCCTGAGGTGAGTACGTGCGTAAAGACGCACAGGAGCAGCAGCAGCACGGTAGGAGAAGTTCTGTCTGGACCTGGATAGTTGGCTTTAAAATGCACGATTTATTATTACACCGCTTTGCAGCAACGCAAAAAATGTGACCCCTGCTTTCAACTAAGGATTTTTAAAATATGACATTTTAATTTTGAGGCTATTAACATTATTGTCATTATTTATGATCACCTTAGTTTTCATTCCTGCTTTAATAATGTCATATCAACTCATCAGCCTGGGTATTAAATTATTCCTGCCAGTCCTGCTGTTGTTGAGAAGAGAGAGGAAAAATGAATCAGTGTGATTTATTGAAACAATGTAAATGATGAGAGAACTCTTGGCTGTGTGGTTTGAACAGCAGCCTCTGCAGCAGACTGCAGTTGGTTTAAAGGAGCAGGCTGTCTCCTTTGGGATGCATTTAATGGTTTAAGTCCTGTGCTGCATGAAACTACTTATTTATGAGGAGACGTCTGGTGAGTCTGTTTGTCCATGAGTTGATTTATAATATAACTTTAAATGCTTCTTCTCTTGTATTTACCTGCTGTATTGTAAATGGAGGGCTAATAATGATAAACAGTATGCGTAAAGGAAATTTTAATATAACTATGATTGATTATTATATGATTATGACTTCTGCAGTGACTTTTAGGCGATGACTTCCCTGTAGCTTTTTGCTCTAAAATAACAACACGGGGTTACACAGTGGGTCATTCTACAGGGATTTCAGCCAACAAACTTCTCTTTTCTGGTTTATATTTAAATTATTTTTTCATTTCTCGTTAGAGTTGCCAGTTTTGGTTTTTTTTTTGGTTTTGTTTTGTGTTTTTCAGACCACTTCAGAAGTTCTTCTAACCTGAAAAATTAAGAACTTATTTGAAGATAAGACAAATTAACTTTACTGTACATCCAGGCGAGATGAATCAGTGGTGGTTTGCTTTCATGGTAGATGTGTTATAATATGTCTGTTTGTAATAAAAAATGTAACAACCATAACCATAACCAATTATAGCTGCGAAGTCTGGGTGACACCTGTGGGCCACCCAATAGGGTCTGAGCACAACGCAGCAACTACAGTGGCTATAGAAAGTCTACACACCCCTGTTAAAATACCAGCTATAAAAAAGATAAATCATTTCAAAACTGTTTCCACCTTTAATGTGACCTATAACCTGTACAATTCAACTGAAAAAGAAACAAATCTGTTAGAGGGAAATAAAAAATAATGAGTGTGCACACCCTAAAACTGATGCTTTGTTGAAACATGACATGACAATGAACTCATCAGCCTAAATGTACAGGAGTGTCCATTTAAATGTTATCGTCCCTTTAAATGTTCATTATTAATTGTACATCTCCAATAGCTGATTGCTTCCGTCTACTGGTAGTTATCACCTCACTCAGTGCCAGCCACTTCAAGTAATAAGCTGTGCGAGTTCAGGTTAAAATAGCAAACAAATAAATAAGTAAATAAAATCAGCATTTGGATGCTGGTGATTTAAAGGAGGCATAGTCCATCTCATCTAGTAACATTCATTTTGTTCTGACATTTCTGATTTCATGCACCGGCCACTTTATTTCTGAGGCTGAGTCCAGCTGCTGTAAGTGAAGTCATTTCAGCTGTTTGTACCACAGACAGTATAAAAGATGGACATGGCTTCTGGGTGTAGAAAAGTGAGGCTTGAGGGTCGCAACCCTGTGGTCATAAAAAACATCTTTGGGGGCATGCAGCTGCTCAGCCATGGAAACCTATGCCATGAAGCTCCCAGTGCACGGTTTCTGTGCTGCTGTTGATGCCAGAGAAGGAACTGTGCAGCCACTGAGCCATCTGGCGACTTTTATGCCCCATGCGCCTCAGCACCTGATGACCCCGCTCTGCAACTTTATGTGGTCTGCCACTTTGTGGCTGAGTTGCTGAATCCTCTTTGCAATAACACCACTTATTGTCAATCTTGGGATATCTAGGAGGGAAGAAATTTCACAAATTGTGTTGCAATACCACACTGGAATTCAGCGAGTTCACAAATGTTTGTAACGGCAGACTGCATGACTAAGTGCCTGAAACACCTGAATTCAATGATTAAGAGGCGTGGACCCAAAGCTTTTGCCTACAGAGTGTAAATTGCCTGCTAAAGTGAGAGCATTGCCTCCTGGCTCAGCTCTTTTTTCCCCCAAACAGTCCAGAACAAGTGCTGACATCACACTTATTCGCCAGCTCAAGTCACACTCTATTTTAAATTCACTTGTGAACAAAATCCCAGGATACATACATTTCTTTACTTGGGACAACAACTCTCCCCCAACTCTGTTTTCAGACACAGAACCATGGCCTCAGACTGGGAGGAAATTACCCTTTCATACACACATTAAAACTGACATGAGAAGACATTATTACATTTTAATTGAACTTATATAGAGCATATTAATTGATTTATAGCATCCCACCAACTTCCTGGTTGATGGGAGGATCATCAGGTCATGCAGCGCACCTGGGCCTTCAGACTATATAAGCTGGCCCATGTGTTCCCATACTCTGCCACTTTATCAGCCTCCTTTAATACCTGTGTTTTAGTTCGCTCTGTTTTTGAGAAATTCTACTTAACTCAAGTAAGTTGTCACTTAAATTGAGCCAGTTTGTGACGAAAGGTCTGGGATTTGGACCATCAAGGTGCTCAATCTTGTCACTTTATTTTAAACTCAGCACATGCTGTAATTAAAATTAAACACTGGTGTCAGTCTGCATTTGATGTTGCAGCTTAACTAATTGTAGATGTGACAGTAGTTAGATGAAAGAGTACACCAAATATATAATGCATACTGTAGTTTGAATCCAAATAAGCCTGAAAAAGTGGGACAGTAGCATTGTTTTTGTGCATGCGCTACAAAAATGAAAAGGGGTCCCGAACAGTTATTGTACTGTATGAAATTCTTGGATGGGATGGTGCCACATTGTTCACAGATACATCAAAGGGACAAAGAAAGCGCTGTGATCCATAATCAAATATGTCTCTTGGTGAGAGAGACAGTTTGGGCCATATGTGCCACAGATGGATCTTTAAATCACACGCTGAAGTGAAATTCCTGTGTCAAGCATGTACTACCGAAAACCAAAAATTAATTAAATCATCTTCTGATGCAAAGCTTGATTTGTGATTCATTCAAATACATGCAAGAAAACTAGGCTGAAAGCAATTAGAGGCACTAATGAGACATTTTTCTGGATTGCTTCCCATGTTTTTTCTTTTTTTTATTAAGTTCAGGGTTGGATTAACCCTCCACAGAGTCACTGACCCATCATCTCTCCCACCCGGCACATTTTGTTTGCATTAGATTGTAATTTGTGATCATTTATAAAAATGTAATTTGGCACAAATAAACATAAAATTCTCCTACCATTTCTGTACACAGTATAGTGTTTTTGCGTGGTGCACAGAATGAACTCAAGAGTTCAGGCTGTGTAGAAGAATAAAGGTGGTCGTACCAAATATCGACTCGTAAGTTTGTTAGAATCGTACACGCTCTGTTTTTGTGTTGTGTACTGTATTTCCGGCTATTTTTGTGTATTTTTTGATAAATTGTTGCATCTATCTCCCCTTTTCTTACAAAAATATAAAGAAACGAGGGGTGACTCAAGACTTGCACAGTACTGTATATAGAAAGGGTTAATACTGCACTAACCCAAACCCCACACCTAACCCTGCATGAGTCACGAGTGACTTACTATTGCAGTGATTGGAAGGATTCAGAGTTTATTTTGTCCTGACATGTTCATTTCAAATCATGCTTGATGATTCCAACCATAGTCAAAGCTCAGCTAACAAGCAACACAGGTGGGATCGACTGTCCAGAACGCTGTCTGTCTTACCATATACAGTGGATGTACAAAGTCCACACACACCTCTTCCCCTTCAGCTTTCCAGCAGACATCTGAAGGTTTTGGGCCAAAACTGACTGGTATTTGGAACCATTCATAAGTCCCTCCACCTTGACTAAAGCCCCAATTCCAGCTGAAGCAAAACAACCTCAAAGCATGATGCTGCCACCACCATGCTTCGCTGTGGGTATGGTGTTCCTCTGGTGATGCGCAGTGTTGTTTTTGTGCCAAACATACCTTTTGGAATTGTGGCCAAAAAGGTCAGCCTTGTTTTGATCAGATCATAACACATTTTCAAACATGCTTTGGGAGAATACTTTAGACTGTTGTCACATGTAATGTCACATGAAATTCCTGCAGCTCCTTTAGTGATGCTTTTGGCTTCTTGGCAGCCTCCCTGATAAGTTTTCATCTCATCTTTTCATCAGTTTCAGAGGGACCTTTGAGTTCTCTGTAATGTCACTGTTTTTCCACATTTTCTCACCATATTTTCAGGTTATAGGTCACATCAAAATGCATCACAGTCACATTTTTTTACATCAGAAAAGCCTGGTATTTTAACAAGGTTGTGTAGACTTACTGTATTCTCTGTAGGCAGAGGATGTGGGGGCAATTTGATAAAACTTTGTTGTTTTTCTTTCAAAGTTATATCCTTGTATATTATCCTTCCACTCCATAGTGACAACCAAGACTGAATAGCTTGTAGGTGTTTAATCTGCAATGAATAACTGCTGTCAATAACATTAATTCCTCTGCTGTCGGAGACACCTGTGATCGCTGCACAACTGTAGGTGTTTTTCTTCATCTGATTCAGCTCAATTTTGTGTAAAATGAGTCCTAAAGTTAGCCCTAATTTATTTTTGCAATCTGTGTGTTGTATAGGAGTATAGAAGAAAGTGAATGTCATTTCACTAAATGAAACATCTGTTCAAGTCCAGGTGACCCTCACTTATTTAACACAACAGATCAGTGTTTATTTCTCTATTTGAAGATAACAGTTCTCTGTTATCCTTGTCTTTATTTCCCCATCAGGAGGTTATAACCCCCCCCATCCTCATACCATGTTTTTTTTCTTTAACTATGCTCCCTTCTAGGAGGTGTTGCTTTCCCTGTACACCAAACAGTCAGTTCTGGCCTCCATCGTGCTTCACCCAAGACAACGCCATGACTGCCTTCAAGGGCATCTGGACTAAGGACTTCTGGCGCTGTGTGGGGGGTGAGTTCTTCGCCATGCTTCTCTTCGTCCTGCTTGGCCTCGGCTCAACCATCAACTGGGCCGCTGTTAAGAAGGAGTCCCACCCACCTGACTTGGTGCTCATCTCACTCTGCTTTGGCCTGACTATTGCTACCATGGTGCAGTGTTTTGGCCACATAAGTGGAGCTCATATCAACCCAGCAGTCACAGCAGCTATGGTTGTGACCAGGAAGCTGAGCCTGGCTAAAGCAGTCTTCTACCTTCTTGCCCAGTGTGTAGGAGCCATAGTTGGGGCCGCCATACTGTACGGCGTCACCCCAGCATCTGTTAGGGGTGGCATGGGAGTCACTGAGGTAAGAGTAGGGTGACATGCATGCCTTTAAGATTGTTTTTTTAAAACTGATTACTATCGGCTGTTCAGTGCTTATTTTACATTAAGGTCACCTTTTATAAATCCTCTCTGAGAGCACAATTTGTGCTACTTATCAGAATGATTTACCTTCTCAAAAGTTAAAGGTCAGTCTAATCACACAGATTAGCTGTAAATGTGGTCTGGCTGAATGTCTGTATCGATTGCACTGTACTCAGCCTGGAGTGTCCTCTGCATATGTTATGCACTTCTGCTTATGCAGCTCACAGGATGGAAAAAGGGGCATAATGTGATATCTGAGGAAGGCTTTCTTAAATGAGCTTATATGAGTGCTGTTTTACTCACACAGGTGAATAAAAGTCTCTCTGTGGGTACTGCCCTGGTTGTAGAACTCTTCATCACCTTCCAGCTGATCTTCACCATCTTTGCTACCTGTGACCACAAGCGTAAAGACCTGAAGGGTTCATCTGCTTTGGCTATTGGCCTTTCTGTTTGTGTTGGTCACCTGTTTGCAGTAAGTCTCCAAACGCACGTCTAGCTGTTACTGTCCACTTAATAAGTGATGACATCATGGTCCTGGTTCCTGGTCCAAGCATCTACAGTGCTGCATGCTCATTGTGTTTTGAATAGGCATGAGTAAAAGTTCAGGGTGTACGCTAAAGCTCCTGGCCTCACAGTGACCTGCACACAAGATATTTTCATGCTTCAAAAAGCCAAAAATGACTCTCGGCCAAACTTAGATGTCAGTGTGGACATTAAGCTTAGAACTATGACAAGTAACCCAAACCATGCAGCAGCATACTAATGACTAACCAGAATATTAACAAGTGGCTCCATCTTAGTCATCCTCTTCCAGCCACATCCTGCTGTTTATCTCTGCCAGTCCAGGACCCTTAGCATGCTGTCAGCTGTCAATGAGAACAATTTAACCCTCATCATACACCCACACTGTCACATTGTGTTTATATTAACCTAACAATAGCTCTGTACCTAGTCACAAGGTAGAGCATTATAGGTAAATTAGGCCAGCTTCGCAAACCCTCCGAACATTGCTGGGATCTAGTTTTCTATCATCTTCTTTATGTCAAGAGTCATAGCAGTGCTATATATTTTGGTTATTTTAGAAATATTTCAGTCAGAGCCTAGTGTATCATCCTTAGGTGTCAACTACTGTAGCTATCATCTAACTCCTCTAAACTTTGTATTTCCTTTTTTCATGGATGCCTAGATTTTGCACTTCATTGCAACACCTGGGAGAATAGCTGCATTGACCAGTTTATTGGAGGTGTAAGAATTTGGACCACTTTAAACTTTCATTGGTGTCTAAGTGCTTGTCTCCTTTTGAGAACTGAGGGAGCATTTGGAAATCCCGAAACAGCAAATGAAATCAGCCTTAGAAACAGATAACAAGCCCAGAGTGTGCTTAAAGTCAGTGTGGCCAATATAGTGACTTTCAGTCAGCCTTGAGGCAATTCGGAGAGACCATCAGATGACTCAGGAGGGGAAAGTAGCTTTCTGCCCACACTGTATATGGTGGGGGTGGAGTGTTGCTGCTGGAGAAGGTGATGAAAGGAATATTTTGAGGATCTGCTCAATCCCACGGACAAGCCGTCCATGAAGAAAGTGGAGTTCAGGGACAAAGAGATGACTTGCCCATCACTGGGAGCGAGGTTGCTGTAGTTAAACTCTCCAGTGACCAGGCCCCTGGGGCAGATGAGATTTGTCCTGAGTTTCTTAAGGCTCTCGATGTTGTGGGATTCTCCTGGTCGACACATTGCTGCAACATTGCGTGGAAGTCGGGGACAGTGCCCCTGGATTGGCAGACTGGGATGGTGGTCCTCCTTCGTAAACAGGGAGACCAGAGGGTATGGTCTATCTTCAGGTGGATCACAGTCTCCCTGGAAATGCCAGGATACTGAGGAGGAGAGTCCACCCATTAGTTGAACCTCAGATTCAGGATGAACAATTAGGTTTTTGTGTCAGTCATGGAACACTGGACCAGCTCTTTAGCCTCTCAAGGATACTCAAGGGTGTGTGGGAGTTTGCCCACCAAGTCCACATGTGCTTTGTGGACTTGGAGAAGGCAAGGTGTCTTGTCAGAGGGTGATTTAGGAGTATGGAATATGGAGCCTAATGTTACAGGCTATCTATATCCATTCCCTGTAGACTCCACCAGGGTTGCCTTTTTTCACAAGTCTGTTTATTACTTTTATGGAAAGAATTTCTAGGTGCAGCCAGGAGGCAGAGAGCATTTGACTTGGTTGTCTCAGGATCTCATCTACACTTTTTGCAAATGGTGTGGTTCTGCTGGCTTCACTGAATGATAACCTCCAGCTTCCAATAGGGTGGTTTCCAGCTGTGACTAAAGGGGCTGGAATGAAAATTAGCACTTCTGAGGTCATGGTTCAAAGCCAGAAAAGGGTGCAGCACCTACTCTGGGTTGGAAATGAGTAACTGCCCTAAGTGGAGGAGTAAAGGTATCTCAGGGTCTTGTTCATGAATGAGGGAAAGACAGTGTGGGAGATTGAGATTGACAGAGGAATTGGCACTGCATCTGCAGTAATTCGGTTATTTTACCAGTCTGTCAGGGTGAAGAAAGTGCTGAACATTAAAATGAATTTGTCCATTCACCGGTCAATCTGCATTCCTACCCTCACCTACGGTCAAAAGCTTTGGGTGGTTACCGGAAGAACAAGATCACAGATACAAGCAGCAGAAATAAGTATCTTCTAAAGGGTGCCTGGGCTCTCCCTTAGAGGTAGAATGAGGAGCTTAGTCATTTAGGAGAGTCTCAGAGTAGAGCCACTACTCAGCAACATCAAAAGTTTCCAGTTGAGGTAGCTTGGACATCTCATGCCTCCAAGGTGAGGTGTTTCAGGCATATCAAACTGGGAGAAGGCCACGGTGCAGACACAGGACACACTGGAGAAATTATATTCCTCAGGTGGCTTGTGAACACCTTGGTGTCCCCCTAGAAGAGCTAGGGAAGCCAATGCCTCTCCAGCTTCCAATCCTCCTTCAGAAGTCCAGAACGGGGTCTCGAATAGGTGGGTCTTGGGTTGGCCTCCAGGTCCAGGTCCAGGCAAGTCTTGAGCCGGCAGCCCTCAGCAACCCTCTGGTGTCAATTGAGTCTCTCAACGGACTGAGCCACTGCCGCCCCCCATTTTAAAACCTCTGGTCTAGCATTTTTGGTCATCTACATCTTGTTTCAGAAGAGACCGTCATACTAAATCATCAGCTAATGTTAACTACTTGACCAGGATAACTTCTAATTAGCACTAATTAAAAAATAGCATAACATTTTAATTTTGCGGCATGGTTAGCACTGCCACCTCACAGCAAGAGGGTCTGGACTAAAATCCAACAGCTGGCTAGCTTAGGCCCTTCTGTGTGGAGCTTGCATGTTCACCCTGTGGGTTCTCTCCGGCTTCCTCCCACAGTCCAGAGACATGCAAAGAGATTAGGTTAATTGGCCATTCTAAAATGACCAAACGTATGAATGTGAGCATGAATGGCTGTCTGTCTCTCTGTGTTGGCTCTGTGACAGACTGGCGACCTGTCCGGGGCGTACTCCGCCAGTCGCCCTATGACAGCTGGGATAGGCTCCTGCACCCCCTGCAACCCTGAATTGGATACACAGAAGAAGATGAAAGAATGAATGAATATCTGAATTTCAACTAGTGCTCAACTGAAGCATGTGTTATAGTATTATGTCATATAATCACAAACCTTGGTATCCATTTTAAAAATTACGGTAGAAAGGCCCAGTTTTGTGACTAGAACTAACAGAAATAAATTAGCTTTTGTAGATATGAGCTTCATTTCAGCTCCTCAGCCAGTTGCTCAGAGGACTGGCCTGTTGAGGAGTACTTTATCAAGGTTTAACGAGTTGTGGTAGGCGTGCCAGGTTAGGAAGTGTTTAGTGGATCATCAGTTTTGGAGGACTTGTTGCAGCAGTTTTATTTGTGAATGTCTCAGTGTCAGTTGCTATCCTGCGATCATAATGTTGGCTGCGGTTGTCTCCTCAGATTCCCTACACTGGAGCCAGTATGAACCCTGCTCGATCCTTCGGCCCAGCCATGGTCACATGGTGCTGGGAAAACCACTGGGTAACAATGTTTCCATTCATATTTCATTATCAGTAGCCTTCGCAGCATTCTATAGCCTTGCAAAGGTACCACAGAGGAAGAGTGCACCTTTTGACCCAACGCTTTGGGATCTCGTTATTTCATTCTCAAAGAATTTTCCTCACATTTTCCAGAAATTGCAATTAAAGCAGCTGAATTGATTTTATAATACAATAATCCAGTGAAAAATGTTGTGGTTATCAGTTTAGAAAGAATCTGTAGTTGCCCTCAGCTTTATGGAGTTTCATAGAGAGCTTTAGCTCTTTAATTAAGGGTTTGGACCACAACTTCATTGCTCTCATAGCATCATTTCCAGCAGCAGGGATGCTATTTTACACCACTTGCAGAGTATCTGGCAGCAGAAAGACACAGGTAATGTTCAGCTAACAAACAGCTTTGAGCAGCTCAAAAGCCAGAGTTAAACCACAGACATATTCATATGGTAGACAAAAATACCATTCCAAATAAATCATTTTGTTTCTCTCTAACTGCTGGATGTGTAAAAAGACACTGTCTGCAACTTTATATTTATGGGTTATAATTATTTTGGAAGAAAATGTCAGCCTGGTGGCTCACAGCAAACCCAAGCAGGGCCCTTCTGTGTGGAGTTTGAATGTTTTCCACGTGTTAGCGCAGGTTTTCTCCTGATTTTTTATTTTTTATATTTTTCCCCCAAACATGTTTGTTTCTTTTTTTGACTGAGTTGTAAGGATTATAGGTCACATTGGAGGTGGACACCGTTTATGTGGTCTTGTTTTTGTACATCAGAAAAACCTGGCATTTTAACAGGGGTAGGTAGGTAGGTGTCCATGTAGTGCAGTGGTTTACACAGTCGCCTTACAAGCAAAAGGTTCCTAGTTTGATTCCTAGTGGGGACACAAGCCCCTCTCACCATGGAGGGTTGTGTCAGGAAGGGCATCCAGCGTAAAACCTCTGCCAAAATGCCAATGCGTATAAATCTGCTGTGGAGGCCACTTGGGGAAGATACAAGGGAGTAGCCGAAGGTACATTACAGGTAGACTTTCTATGTCCAGGACATTCTCGCAAAACAGAGTGAAAACCAACTTCTTTATTTCACTTATTTATTTATTTCACTTTCTGGTGAAATAAATAAAATGTTTTGTTCATTTTCTTTTGTCTGATCTTTTATTTATACTGTTTCCCTCTGCTGGGGTTGAAGCTGAAAATATACAGCTAAAATACAGAATTTTGTTGTGCAATGCAAATTCAATTAAGTTATCGTAATACAAAAGAAGTAATTAAAATTAGATCTTTCCTTGTCTTAATGATATTAAATATATTAGACATTAGGATGTAGCTTATATACTGTACAGTGCTTTTCCACTCACAGACCACTGCTTTGGCTGAAGCTGCCTGTATTATGTGCTTAACTTCTTTGTATTTCAGTGACATCGTACTTTGCTCTTGGCTTTTAAAAGATGCTACACTGCTACTAGTGAACCTGCTCGTGTTTGTGACTGGTCATGCACTCCAAACTTTGCCTCTTTTACATGAACTAGATCTGGAAGCCTTCAGACGATTTATCAAGTTGATATTCACCTTTGTGTCGCCACTTAGCCTGATTGATTATGTTATTGTAAATGAAGCCAGATAAGACCAAGGTCTCCTGGGTATGTTGAACTTGCTCCGTAGACCCAGATCTGCCTCAGAGATGATGATACGTCATTTTTGTGTCAGGCTTGTTTCTACTGCCCCCAGATAGAAACCAGAGCTGGTTATTGCAGGTCTGACTTAACATTCATGTCATAACTGGTTCTGGGATCATTCATGATTTAAATTATTTTTGGATGTAATGTGGAGTTTTGTACCAATGTGTCCAATGTCAGCTCTTTGCTTGGAAAGTTTTTTCGAACAACAAAGCAGAATTCTCTCTGAGCTCTTTTCAACAATAAGCACAGAAACTTTGAAATGAATCTCTGCTGCTCTGCTGTCCTGATGCCTCGTTAGTATTCTGGGTCTTTGTGTGTTCTCTCAGCTTTGAAGTCATTTCTTGTTTAGATTTTGATCTTGGAGATTGTTGTAGTCTCTCTCCTTTGTACAGTTTTGATATTCTTTCTGCTTCTCATCATTTTCACACAGCACTGTCTCGTTTCACAGGGAGACACTTTCTCTGTCTCTTTCATTTCCTCTGCCTTCGCACTTATACCTGTGTACCTGCTGCTGCGGGTATGGCATCATGAACATGGAAGTCACTGAATTGGTTGTCACTGCTGTTTTAGTCTTGGCTTTGTAGCTTCAGAAAGTTCAGTGACTGTACTTATGAGTAAAGCACAGGTGTATATACTATGTTGACAAAAGTATTGGGTCACCTAAACATTACACCGGCAGGAGCTTTGATGACATCCCATTCCAAATCCATAGGCATCAATATGGAGTCATAACAGCTTCCGCTCTGCTGGGAAGGTTTTCTACAAGATTATGTCTGTAGGAATTTTTGCCCTTTCATCCTGAAGAGCATTTGTGAGGGCCTGGCTCACGGTGTCCATTCTAGCTCATTTCAAAGGTGATGGGGTCGAGGTCAGGTCTCTGTGAGGGCCAGTCAAGTTCTTCCACACCAAACTCATCCAACTATGCCTTTATGGACCCTGCTCTTTGCACTGGGGCACAGTTATGCTGGGACAGAAAAGGGCCTTCAGCATTGGGAGCACAGACTTGTCCAAAAACTGTCTCAGTAAGCTGAAACATTAGGATTTGTCTTCACTGACACTAAGGGGCCCATGCCAGCCCCAGAAAACAACCCCATAGCATTATCCCTCCTCCACCAAACTTTACAGTAATGCAGTCAGGCAGGTAATGTTCACCTGGCATTCATCAAATCCAGACTCATCCATCAGACTGCCAGATAGAGAGGTGTGATTTTTCACTCCACAGAACATGTTTCCACTGCTGCACAGTCCAGTAACAGTATGCTTTATAGCACTCCATCCGATGCGTGAGATTGTGCTTGGTGATGCTTGTTGCTTTGTGGCTCAGTTGCTGTGGTTCCTAAACACTTTGCAATAATACCACTTACAGTTAGTGTGTTCCCTTTACTTCCAAGGGGTCACCACAGTGGATAATTCTGGACATGTGAGTTGGTACAGATTTTACACCAGATGCCCTTCCTGATGCAGCCCTCCAATTTATCCAGGCCTTACGAACACACGGGCTTGCGTCGTTCCCTGTTACTGTACATCATTTGACTTCAGTGAGCTCATTTACACATGCATGGCTACACTGCATTTTATACAAGTGTGGCAATGGGACTGAATCAAACACCTCAGTGTGGTGATTAAGGGGTGTGAGCCCAATACTTTTGTTCATATAGTGTATTTTGGTATAGATGAGTCATGTCCCCCAGCGTATAGCCATGACTGTTTGTGTTATACAGTTATGAGAAAAAAAAAACACAAAAATGTTTAAGTGGAAAATATACAACAAAAAACAGTCAGAAAATAAACAAGGAAAACACTCTCACATGATGCCACAGATGCTGAAAAGATGATGTTGCCAGATGTCTAAACAACAAAGATTTGGTTTAAAAGTAAAAGCTGAAAAGAAGCCTTTACAGGTGGTTCAAAAGTTGCCTTTTCCCTTTGTGTCCAAATTTTCTTGGAAAGACAAGGGCGTCTCTTTCTCCTCAGTGTCTTTGCAAACTCCTTAGACGACCGGCAGTTTCAAACACAGACCCTTCTTACTGTGAGCCAACCGTGCTTACCCGCTGCATCACCACGCTACAGCCTGTGGGAACGGTACGTTTCGGCCTGAAGCTCACCACGCGACGCACAATGAGACACACAAGCCGACACATGTGAGTTCAGCACTGGAGGCCGACGCTGCGGAAAATCAGCACAATGGTAGATTGGGGCTCCCGAATCAGAAGTTTGGAAATGAGTTCACTGTACAGCCAAATTACGATTTCTCTTAAGTGGTTTGTTTGATCTGTTTCCACCTTCATGAAAAACAAGAACTCAGCTGGATTCATTATTGATTGATCAATATATTTCTGTGTCATGGCGCTGCAGGATATGACGGCCAAACTGCATCAAAAATGTAAGCAGAGAACAGACTTTTGATGGGGAACTGGTAAAGCTAACTCTAGTTAAACATTTTAAGCCTTTAAAACGTAATAGTCTTTTTACCCTCATTATAGTTCAAGGCCTCTTCTAACCCATAAGGTTGCAAATAAAAAACGTTTTTCATTAGTTTGAATTTGTCATTTGTCATAAAGACTGCAAACATTTCCCAGGAGTCCAGAAGCTCTCCTATAGCAGATAAGATAACTGAGAGGAGAGACTGTGTGCGCCACTTGTCTGTCGGAAAACTAAAATGTGTGGGTGTGCTGTTCATACTCTGGAAATGAGGGCCAAAATAAACACGTTCGGTTAAGATGACAGTGCTATCAACTGTTAACGCCACTTTACTGCCATGAAACGGAGTCCCTTTTTTTTTTTCCTTTGTATGTTGATTTTCTTTCTGCCTTCATCTTCAGTCACATTAGTGGCCTGGCTCTTTGGAGGGTAATGACAGAGTGCCACACAATCTTTTAGATGTAGCCTGAGAACATTAGACCATTACTCATTGGTGTGGAACAAAAACTGAGGTCTCGTTATTTGTGCGTGCGTGCGCGCGCATGCGCGCGCGCGTGTGTGTGTGTGTGTGTTTGGCAAACTGCTGTAGGCCTAATCGTCAATTTTTTGGGCTTAGGCAGGGATGCCTGTCATGTAGAAGCACAGAGCCGGGACTCATATACTGCAAGTCTCATGGTCATGTGACCGTCCTTTGCTTAAAAAAAAAAAAAGAGTAACAATTGACAAAGTTAACCTATAATAACTATACAATTGTACTGGTAATTCATACGTGCCAGTGTGGGGAAAAGTCTACCTTTAGTTACCTTGGCTTCCCTCCTGTGTAAATGTACTTCTCCACTCTAAGCATTCAAAGTGCTTTTATTATAAGCCTGATTCACACACACATTCATAAAACACTTTAGTCTATGTCTTTAAGGTCATTTAGCTATCACACACACACGCACACACACTCACATAGATGCAACAGGAGCAATTTAAGGTTCAGTATCTTGCCCAAGGACACCTCAGCTCATAGACTGGAGGAGCTGGGGATCAAACCACTAACCTGATTAGAGCACAACCCATTCTACCTCCTGAGCCACAGCCACCCACATGGCCAAAAGGACCAGGCCGAGCTACTGCACGCAGGTCTTGTATCATCAAGCACAATGCCAACTGTCGGATGGAGTGGTGTAAAGTACACCTCCACTGGACTCCAGAGCAGTGGAAAAGTGTTCTGTGGAGTGAAGAAATGCGTGCCAGATGTAAAGTTTGATGTAGGAGGGATAATGCTATGGGGTTGTTTTTCTGGGGTTGGCTCGGGCCTCTTCGTTCCAATGAAAGGAAATGTTAATGCTTCAGCTTAGCAAAACATTTTGGACAAGTCTGTGCTTCCAGCTTTGTGGGAACAGTTTGGGAAAGGCCCTTTTCTGGACTAGCATGACTGCTCTCTAGTGCACAAAGCAAGGTCCATAAATGAACAGTTGGATGAGTTTACTGTAGAAGAGCTTAACTGGCCCCACAGAGCCCTGATCTCAACCCCATTTAACACCTTTGGGATGAATTAGAATGGAGATGGCGAGCTACGTCCTCTCTTCGAACATCAGTGTCTAAAGCTTTTCGGGATGACTGGGCAAGACAAACTCCAAACCCTTGAAGAAGTGGAAGTTGTCACAGTGCGAAGGGGGACCAAATCCACATTAATGCCTATAGATTTAGAATGGGATGTCATAAAAAACTCCTGTTGGTGTAATCTACGGGTGGCCTAATACTTCTTTCCATAGTGGAGCTTAACTTTTGAATGCATGAAATTTTGTACAATTGAAATGAATTTTGCTGATTCAATGACTTTTCTTCCAGCATGATCTCAAGGTCCATTTATCCCAGAAGTTGAAAAATGTGAATTTCTTTCCAACTTAACCTAGAAAATTGACACATCGCTGTTTGTCTTGTAAACTTTCCAGTTTTCTTATTAGAAATGTATAAGTTTAATCTCAAATATTCAGAGGTTTTTCATTTTTCTTGAAATTCCCCCACCTTTACAAGTGGACTAGGCAAAATGATAGACTACAGGAAGGAAAACCTAACGAAAAACCCATCCACAATATGCCTCGCCAGCACATCAATGGTAGGCCATGGAAGTCTGAAGTGGAGGGCTACATCCTGCAGTGGATGGGGACAGCCTAACTAACTAAGCAAAATGATGACAACAAAGAAACAAGTGTTTGTTTCAGAAACAGAGGCACAGACCTTTATTTTGTGGAGTCTCGGGATCGCCAGCGTTCCTTATGCTTTCTGTGTGTGTGTGTCTTAGGTGTACTGGGTGGGTCCTTTAATGGGCGGGACTCTGGCTGCAGCCCTGTATGAATACCTGTTCTGTCCAGACCCAGAGCTGAAGAAACGTTACTCCGAGACCTTCGCAAAGACGGCCTTCTCTGCAACTAAACAGCGGCAGGATTCAGGCACGGCGCAGGAGCCCCTCTTTACAGACATGGATGTGGAGAGAGCTGAGAGGAGGGAAAGGGAGGTATCTGGGGAGGTGTTGTCCTCTGTATGACTAGAAAGGAAAGGTTGCACCAGTGGCAAGACTGCTGCTCAGCAGTCCAACCTGAAGGAGACTGTCCTCCTGTAGATGAGTCCATATGAACAGTCAAACGTTCCAGAAGGAAGACAGAACATTTCAAGTTGGCTGGCTTTTTCTTTCAGCAACTAAATAGTCAGGTTTTTATTTTCAAAACTAAAGAGCTGCAAGGTTTTCATAAAAAATAAAAAGATAAATGAAAAGCAAAACTGTGTGCTTGTGCTCATGTAATATGTATTTGTGGCGTTCCTATTAAAGGGGAAATCTCACATCTGAGGAAAAACAGGGGTAAACTCTGTGGCACTGTTCCAACAGAGGAAAACACTGAGGGGGTGGAGAAACAGTGCAGGACAAACAGCAGCAAATTAAGTAACATTGCCCCACCCTCTGTAATGGTTCAGACAGCACAGAAGCGTTATGAAGTGACTGCTGAGCTCCTGCAAATGTACAGCGGTGTAACAAGCGATTTGGTCTCCCCAATTCTCTCTCGTTCTCTGTTTCAGTGTCACTTATGATGACTGTCTGTCAGAAAACACTGACGCGCAAAAAAAAGTCCACGCTCACAGCAGGCCCACTCTGGAGTTTTATGATGTAAGCAGCTAACAATACTCGTTAAGGCAAAACATTAAGTTTTCATAACCTCAAGAGGCCGTCTTAATTTATTCACTGATCTTTTTGTTGTGCTCACAACATCAGGGGGGGTTGCAGTCTTCGCTCAAAGCGATATCAAGTTCAGCAGATAAAGAAGAAAAGTCCCGTGGAGCTTCACTGAGTTCTAGCCACAAAAGACAATTATGTTAAAAAAAAACTGCACGCTCCATGGAAATTTATGTCTTATTTTATATTTATTTGGACGTGTGATCCTCTTTGAAACAGTGCCTACAGGTAGAGGTGAACAGCTGCAAAAGAAAATGTGGTTATTTAAAATTGAAGAAGAAGAAGAAGATGTACTTTATCAATCGACTGATGGGGAAATTACAGCCAAATCTCAACACACTCTTTTTGTAGGTATATAGACATACATTTATTATGCAGTTAAGTGATACAGATGCACACACACTAGCAGAGGCGAGAGAGAACAACACAGCCCATTGCAGGCGCCGGGAGCACAGTGCCTTGCTGGGGGGGGTTGTGCGCCTCGGTGGTGCTCGGCGGAGTGGGGTGGCTCCGGCCTCCACGGGCCTCCAGCTGACGCAGGCAAGTATCGGGCCAGCGCCACATCAGCCACATCATCATTCACCGTCGCACTGAGCCACTGCAAGAATTTCAGTGTATGTTGGACCATCCATCATTCCTTCAATTCTGACCAGTTTTCCAGTCTGTGCCCATGTAAAACATCCCCACAGCATGATGCCACCACCACCATGCTTCACTGTGGGGATGATGTTTTTGGGGTGATGGTGTCAGACACAGCATTTTCCCTGATGGTCAAAAAGTTCAATTTTAGTCTCATCTGCCCAGAGGATCTTCTTCGATATGTTTGGGGAGTCTCCCACATGACTTTTGGTGAACTCTTATTTATTTTTTTGTAAGCAAAGGCTTTTTTTCTGGCTACTATTCCATAACGCCCAGCTCTGTAGAGTGTAGATCTGATTTAGAGGATTCACAGAAAGGGGGTGAAAACATTTGTGCAGACCACTTTTAATTTATTAGATATTTTTCATTTTTTTCATCATTTTACAGCAACAATTTTGAATATTTTGTGTAGGTCCATTACATAACCCCCCCCCAAAAAAAAATTAAAATTACAGGTTATAATGCAAAAAAATTAGGAAAAATGCAGAGTATTTTTGCATGCCACTGTAGAAGATCCATTACAAGTCCTGTTAACCCACTGCACAGAAGTTGCCTGCAATTTAGCTGGTGATACAGCAGAGAGTGCCCATGAGTTACTCCTTAATAAATAGAAGCAAATGAAGCAAAGATAATTTTTATGCCTCTACTGCAGAGGCTTTATGTTTTGGGGTTATCCATCCTTGCGTCCGTTACAAATCTTGCTACTGCTACAGGAGCTGACTTGTTTGCTGGATCTTTACCAATACCTACAATGGACATAAGTACTGATAACATTCATGTACGTACACACACACACACACACACACACACACACACACACACACACACACACACACACACACACACACACTTCAGCACCCCCAACTTCAACGCCCTTCTCACAGCTCTGATGCTGCCTTTTCTTGAAACACTGACTTTGGTCTGTGCCAAATGTGTATCTATACTGTAGTGAAACTTTTAATGTTCATTAAAATTCACTTATTATTCATGTTTACTTTGGAAAAGTCTGTTGGTATACTTTGGGATACTTTGAGGTGTTGAAGATATGATTATTCCAGACTTTGTGTGTGAGGAGCTGGATTTTAATCGATTCAAAATGGGAGAAATGTGGCCTCGTTTTCTAGTTCCTGTTAGTACTCTGCAGTGTGACCTGGTCTTTGCTTATGTGTTCACTGGCAAACTGTTATTCTGCTCGCAAATCTAAGGTTGTTACCTGGCATGAAGGTTAATTTGTGCAATTTCCATCTGAGTCTAGGCGCATACGCTTAGGCACCAACAGCTGCACTACTTACCTGTAGATGAGTTTTAGAGGTTCCGGAGGCTTGGGCTGGATTTGCTGGGGCTGCTCATCCCAGACAAATTGGTGGTTTGAAAAATCCACACCGTATGCAGTAATTTAAAATAATTTGTCAGACTCACAGGCAACACAGATCACAGGGGTGCAGTAGTTGTAGGGGTGTAGTTACTTTTCCCATGCATCTGATCTGTTTTTATATGTATTTAAATGAGGAAAATGAGTCGGAATTACTAAGCAGTGCTGCGCTCATTTATACCTGTTGTCCCTGCAAATACTGAACCAAACTGAAAAAAAGTGCTGTGACTTATTACTACCAGAGTTAATATACCACTAAAAGCCTCTTATGGCCCTGTGAGACTGTAACAGCCGTTAAAGAGCAGAACACCAAAGTGCTGGATCGATGAAAACCTGAGACGTGTAAAGGTTGGCCTCGAGGGTTGAAACAGATTAAGTTCATCTTTAAAATTTTATCAGTCTGAGTAGCTGGTGTTCTCGGCTGCGCTGCGAGCCGGTTTAAAAAGATTCTGCCTCTCAAGGAAAATGACAGAAAAACTCACACGGACAGTTTGTTTTCAGCACAGACAGTGCATGTACAGTATGATACTGACATGCTTCCAAAGCATGATGAACTATTCCCTGCTTCTACTGACAGTGATGTATTACCACAGTTTACATACCAAACAGGTGTGCTGTTGCCCTCTGTTGGTAACAACAGCAGAAAGCACTGCTGTTTAGTTTTACAACCTGTGAAATGTGAATAAATCTTGATTACATTTGTTTTTTATTTATTTATCATAGATTAATATTGTAGAATAAATAACAGCTCATATGAAATACATCCTTTGTGTTAGTTAAACCAACGTCACAGACCTCCCACATACGGAAGGTCCTTAACTCATCAGCAGGACCGTTATCTGCTCCTTTGTGCAAGGAAGAACAGGACGAGCACTGCCAGAGCCCTACAGAATGACCTCCAACAGGACACTGGTGTGAATGTCTCTGACTAAACAATCAGAAACAGACTTCATGAGGGTGATCTGATGTCCTCTAGTGGGCCCTGTGCTCACTGCCCGGCAAGGTGGAGCTCGACTGGTATTTACCATAGAATACCAGACTTGGCAGGTCCAGTACTGGTGCTCTGTGCTTTTCACAGATGAGAGCAGGTCCACCCTGAGCACATGTGACAGACGTGGAAGGGCGTGGAGAAGCCGTGGAGAACAGTGTGCTGCCTGCAACATAGTTCAGCATGACCGGTTTGGGGGCCAGTGATGGTCTGGGGAGGCATATCCATGGAGGAACACGCAGACCTCTACAGGCGAGGCAACAGCACCCCAACTGGTGCAGGGAGTCCTGGGTTCCTCCTGGTGCACGATAATGCTCCTGGGGCGAGAGTATGTAGGCAGTTCCTGGAGGATGAAGGAATCGATACCACTGACTGGTCCCCCACGCTCGCCTGACCCGAATCCAATAGAAAACCTCTGGGACATTATGTTTCAGTCCATCCCACACTGCCAGGTCGCACCTCAGACTGTCCAGATCTGGGAGGAGCTCTCCCAGGATGCCATCCATCGTCTCATTAGGAGCATGTCCTGATGTGGTCAGGCATGCATACGTCCATGTTGGGGCCATACAAATTATTGAGTACCATTTTGAGTTGCTACAATGAAATTTCAGCAAAATGGACTAGCCTGAACTTTGATTCAGCCTCTGTAGGTTAATAATTTTCATTTCAATCAAATGATGTCACATCCTTTAGTTCCTAACATATTACTCAGTCCATATCAGTACAGATATTCAGCATGTTTTTTTTTTCCACTGAGAGCTGATGTGGTTTCAAAGTGTTCCTGTAAATTTTTTGAGGAGTGTATATTTTGCATAATGCCAAATGCATGTGCGTCTAATATAAGTTTTAGTATATACAGGGGATGGATGGATGGATTTGTCATACTTACTCAGAGACTGTTTGAACTAAACCAGGGGGGTCTTGAATCGGTGACTCTTTTGCCCAACTGCAGTGGCTCCCTGTGCCTTTGACAAAAAAACTACATTAATACAAATGAACAATATTTTGCATGTTTTTATTTTTTATTTTACATTTAAATTTGTATTTATTATCACATTACATATTTCCCTACAATCTCCAGCTGTAAAAATGTGTCACCTACACACCAAAGTTTTTTAAAAAATTTCATGAACTAAAATGTGTGTCATAGCCTGGCGCCTTATCCTCTGGGGCACAAGCGTTGTGTGGTCCCTGAAGCGGGGCATGCCAAGAAAAAAAAAGTTTGAGAACCACTGCAGTAAATCGTTTCGCATATTTTCCCAGCAAAATATAAAGAAATGACGGCTTTTGCACGGTACAGCAGAAACTATGTGCAAAGTTTACCGCATGAACAAAATTATGCTAGGAATCTCTTCCCTACAATGTAACAGGGGAAATGCCAGCATACAAGCCACATCCACGCTCTTCACTTTTCTGCATCTTTTGTTCTCTCACCTTCTCTTTGCTTCACCACCAAATTCTTATTCCTCTTCCCCCTCAATAGGCTGTTTCCCCCATAAAGCTGAGAACTCTCCCCACATTTGTTTTGCCAAAAAATGTTGCTTCTCTGTTGCACCCAACAGGTTTTAGATTCTTATTAGTATGTTACACCAGATTTTGACACTTTGATGCACAATTCTGTTTGGGGTGGCTTACACAAAGAAAGCACTTGCTCAAAATTCAAGCAGAAAGGCTTCATCATTCGCCTGCTTCCAGCTTCTCCCTTATGCCTCCAGGGGTCTCCACAGCAGATGAAGTGATACAGTATGTGATTTGGCACAGATTTTTACACCGGATATTTATCTGGGTTTAGGAACCAGGAGTACACTGGCTTGTGACCTCCGAGGCTGGGCACCTGTCTCCTCCTTGGTTGCAAACTTTCGCACGTGAGGGGAAATGTTCCCTGTCATTCGAGAACTGAGGCAATGCAACTCCAAGAATTTGGAAAACTGCATTAACTGCAGTCTGCAGTCTGACCAGTCATGTCACATTTCATCAAATTTTTACGTCACTGACACATTTTATAATCCCGCACTGGAGGAGGCGAGACGCGGCAAGATCAAATGTAAACAATGGTCAAAAAAAGCATGGCAGACAGTGCTGATGGAGCTAGTCACTGAAGAGAAAGGTTTTATTCAAATGCTTGTAATGTGTGCAACCATGCAAAATAATGACTGCAGGACTCTTCAGCCTTATAAATGTAAATTCTCATGACCATAGATCAACCAACACAGATCAAGGCGCCAAAGATCAAGGGATCAAAGGCCAGGAGTATCATTCACAGAGCTGGGTAATGGCTGCAATCACAGCATTGCAAGATGGCGAAAGGTGGTTAATCAGCCATCTTACGTGCTGTTTGTTCATACTGACACAAGCTTTAGGCAATCCTTGCCAAAGTGGTTTAAAATATCTTGATGTATGCTCAATCATCCAGGCAAGTAATACTTCAAAAATTGATTCTGTTCATCTGGACACAAAGTTTTCCGTAGGAGAAACGTTTCGTCACTCATCCAAGTGACTTCTTCAGTCTCAACTGACTGCAGGACTCTTCAGCCTTATAAATGTAAATTCTCATGACCATAGATCAACCAACACAGATCAAGGCGCCA
>VUQH01085010.1:0-16189 GCA_015106775.1 Etroplus canarensis
TTGATTTATGAATTTAAATTGATAAGATGATTGATGGATGATTTACAAACGAGATTGGATTGAATATATGATGATTTTTATGCTGATGCTTGGCCCTTGCTAAATTACTCAATAAATTTATATTCCTGCATTTAAAGTATCGATTCTGACTATTCACTAACTCTTCTCAGCCATGTAAATGCTAAGTTTGAGTGTGAGTGAGATAAACCCAAAGGTTCTGAAAGGTTATTCTAGTTGAGAGTCCACCTACAAAAACAGCCCCTTAGGACGAAGTTATCCTCGTCTTTAAAACCTTAACTCGGCCGTTTGACCAAGTGCCAGGGATTCATAGAAGGGAGCTGCTGGTCCGCCGTGCTCGATCGTGCCACCGGCCTGAATAGGCTACCAGGTAGGGTGGAAGATTGGGGGAAGCAGGGTAGACGTCGGAAGTTATAGCAGTTAGAGAGGCCGAGCGAGTCCCTTATCACCAGCTTAAATGTACTCTAGGTAATCTGATAGGGTAATACTCTTCAGACCAGGAGACCTGACCCGTTAGATGGAGAGCTGGATCAGTACTGGACCCTCAGAGGGTTAGTACCCCCCCGGAATCTCGACACTGGATAGAGTGGGAGAGGGTAGTGTTGGATGCTAGGGATGTATCCATAGATCATCAATTTTCTTTTAGAGCCACACTTGTCTTACACATCAACTTTTGTAAATTCAAGCCATTCAAAATGTGGGCGAGAGGTCAAGGGATAGCAAGAGCCTGCAGGTAACCCTCGCTAGAAGACTTCTAAACATTCAATAGGTGTGCCTTTTTAACAGAGACAAATGAGAAAGTTTATATAATCTCCTCTACCATCTGCTTAACTTGTTAAATATAGGATGAAACACTGGCATTTAAGTTCATTGATTTGTTTTGTTGGGCCACAGAATGAAACAAATTGTGGGGCTCTTTGTTGGCTGAACAGTATCCTAATGGATTTGACATTGTTCTTTGGCTGAAGATTGTGGGTTCAGCCTATAAATGACCACAACAGAAGCACTTCCTAATTGCTGAAAAAGAAGAGAACAAAAACTTTGGCACATTTGAGAAAATTCTGGTCATTTTGGCCACCAGGAACAAATACGTTGGATGATGCCACTCACTGTGATGTGCTGAGCAAGCTCCAGATCAATTAGCTAATTCCCCTCTAAAGGAACCACCTTAAAAGGTAGTCACACCTGACTGAACATCCAAACTCAATTTACTGTTGTTAGTTGTGTCTCAGTATAAAACTGGAAAAAATGTTATTTGCGATCCTTTAAAGAAGCCGTGTTTGCTCAGATGGGGCCTGGAGGCTGATAAATGAGTGTGTGAGAGGAACACCACTGTATGAATGTGTGTGAATGGCTCTGAGTGGTTCGTAAGATCCCTGAAAAGTGCCACAGATATAAATGTAACACGCGTCATCTCGACTAATTTTCATATATTCATATAACAGAAAACGGCCTTGCTGAGTGGAGAAAAGAAAATTAAATCCTTCCTTGGAGAGCACTTTAGGCTGTGCAACCAGCCTGACTCAGTGAAAGTAATGACACCAGCAACAAAGCTGTACTTAGTTTATATATGCAGCAATTTCCTCTGAAACTCAAAGTAGCTCCACAGTCATTTTATAGTATTACAAAACTTTGTCTTGGACACAGGAGGAGCGATGCATCAAACAAAAAGCATAACACCATATTGTACATTCAGGACAAGCGCAGTAAAGCAAGTGGTGCACAAACACGTTGTGAAACATGAAGCCCAAGGGCGCCTCAATATAAAACCCTCCTTGTTCTCTGTCTCTTCTGCAGTTGCTTGAACCTTGAACAGTGAGCCGTGAAGGTGCAGCGTCACGCATCAGCTCTGACCGATAAAGGTGAAGGGTGTGCATGAATATCCGCGGGTGTGTAAATGAGCAAATTAAGAAGTCGGTGTGACTGAGACACATTTATATTTTGATGGGCTGGGAGCTGGACTGGATCAAAGAGAAGTTTTTCTAACTAATATAGGGTCATAAAAAGAAAGTCGCAGCTTTTCCCATATTCGGGTTGTGTTTTAATTTGTGGACTGATATATATCTTTCTGAATGACCATTAAACTAGACGACTGCTCAAATCATGCCTCTAAAGGAACATTCCTTTAGAGGCATTACTATTTCTAACTAAAAGAAAGCCACACCTGTTTTGAATTACTAGCTGGTGTCAATCAATTTTTCACACCAGCCAAAACAGTCTGTCTCTTTAGTAAAATTCTACTTTATTCAACCAGTAAACACCAACCATGAAGGGACTTGAACCCTCAATCTTCTGATCCAAAGTCAGACGCCTTGTCCATTAGGCCACATGGTCTTGCCTTTGGGGACAGCACAACTGGCTTTCTGAAAATGTCAATTTTGGAATCCCTTTGTGGTTGATAAATGCAGGTTGTGATGATGAAAACACAGACTGTGATTACACAAATATATTTTAAACAACTGAACTGAACAACGACTGAAGATTTTGGGTTCTTAATGCAATGATACATTTTAAAAAATAGTTTGACATAGCCAGAAATTATGACAACCATAATACAGACAAATCCTAAAGGCTGATGAAGATGATGATGAGTGAACTGGCTGATCCAGGTGACACCAGAACCCTGTACTATGAAGCAGGATTTGCGCTTATCTTGGTAACTTCGGGGTTAGCGCTGGAATTTCAGTATTACAAAAGCAGCTCACTTCTTACCCAGGTATATCACCAAGGTAACTTATGCTGCAGATCTAACCTTCTCCAGAGCAGGTTAATTTCTAGATTAGACATTAAGAGGTATGAAATATTTTCTTAATTGCATCAAAAGTCTTCAAGCAGTAATAAATACCAGCAAACATTTTAACATTGAGTTAACGTCACCTGGAGTTTTTTTTTTTTTGGTCTACATCAAGTCATGGTTGAGAAATAGTTCCAAAATTAAAGTTGCACCAAAATTGCAGACACTGGCTCCATGTCAGATGGATGTTGTTGTTAGACTTTTTAGCAAGAAAAAGGTTTTGTTCAAGAACTGTTTTCTATTTTCTCTTTATTGATTAGATTAACCAAAAAAACATTCACAAAAGAGTGACTTGATTGCATGACCTCCATGTATACAGCCCATCCTTCATCCTACTGATCGTTTTAATTTCACACTTTGGAGCACAAAATTCCCAGTGTTATAACACTGACATCAGGGACAGAGAAGTGATTTCCAACAGCCTGATGCATTAGGTTCACTATATGAGACAGTGTTTAGATGTGCATGACCATAAATTGCCTAAAAGTGTTGTTTACTTTTTAAAAACAGGCAATGGCAAGAGTATTCTGTATACATGGAGAAAACATTGTAGGGACATCTGTTCACTTTTTTTTTAAAATGTAATGTAAGCAACTTCTCCCCTGGGATTAATAAAGTATTAGGATTCTGCCTACTAGTTGCAATAATTGCATTAAGTATAGTTAAACATCTGCAGGAAACAGTTAAGGTTACTTAACTTTCATCTACTGTAAATTCACTGGGGCAATAAGTTTCATGTAGTTCTTCCCCCAGGAGAGCTCAGCTGTGTTTTCTCTGCGGTTCTGTACACACATTCAAATACAGCCTGACGAAAGTGTGTTCCCCCTGTAACAGACTGGTGACCTGTCCGGGATGCACCCTGCAGGGATAGGCTCCAACTCAAGTGCAATCCTGAACTGCTTTAATGGTTAACAAAAGGGATGAACAGATTTTGCTTCTTTAGGAGATTTTATGTGTTTTTGTTGTGATTTGTGCCATAACTTTTTGTCCATTCATATTATTTGATATTCTTATCTCACACACATATAAAAGTACACACTCAGTGATGTTCCTCAGCTTCCCGGCAGCAATAATTTTTGCTCATGTTGTTTCTGAAGATGGGCAACAGCGGGGTGAACGCGTAGACGCACAAAGACACAAGGATGGAGACAAACAATACGCGACAGTGAATACAAAGTCCTCTTGCTGGGCTATTCATCGAGCACATAATGTCTCACGGTGACGTCTGTGTTTCCACACTGCACAGGAAGCACATTCTAATGAGAAGAACATTGAAGTAAGGATGCATCCTCAAAGACAGATTAATGGCATGTTTGTTTTCCTGTCCATAGTTCTCCATTCAGTATGCACTTTCTGAGTGTATTTCAGGGTTTTAATTAGTTAGACAGGCAATTATGGAGCAGAATGGGACAAAAACACAGAACAACACATTCACAGTGCAACAAAAAGTAGAGAGAGAGAAAGATGCAGTGTTTGGGTTTGAAGTGGAGGACAGAAATTGGAAGAGGAGTAATTTACTGTTATTGTGTCGCACAGCCACGCTCAGTTCAGGATGAAGTCTCAGAGATATGAAACATTTGAAATGTGTTTGCGTGAGGAGGGAGAGCGATGAAGCCGCGGCAGATAAAGAAACTGAATGAACAAATTCAAACTTTGGCAGTTTTAAAATCTGTGTCAGCGTGTCTGTGTGGTGCACTCATAGAGTTACCATGTCAGTCCCAGAGGAAGAGACATTTTTCACTAGGAGTTTGCCCCACAGCAGAGCCTCAGTGTCTAAAAGGATAAGGCACTGGCTTCCCAAGCCAGCCAAGACTTCACACATTGCTTCACACTTGTGTTTCATTACAGCTGTGTAAACTGTCCTTCTGAGTCTGTCCTCTCCTGGGTCCATACCCCTAAGACCTGACGCTTCTTCATCATTTGAAGTCAGTTTTGGCTTTAAAGTCCTATGTTAAACTGGGATTCTTGTATAAAACTCTGCAGAGAATACAGAAATAATGACTAAATTAATTAGAGTAACAAATTAATTGATTCTTGAGTTTCAATAAATGAAAGTATTAAAGATACATATAAATGCACATTAAAGAAATATTTAAATGCAAGCAGGTAATTAAACAACACAAAAGTAAATTGTTGTTTTCATTTTAATAATTTCAGGATTTAAAAAATAAAATGTATAGTAAATACATTATGACATAAATGAAGAAATGAATAATTAAATGGATAAATAACAGATGCTTAAAGCCCCATGATGGGGAAAATGACTTATTTAATTATGTTTTATTTAACACATTTCTTAAGCTTGTTTGTGGCTTTAGAAGACCATTAAATTGGTTAAAATTCAACAACAACTGGACTTTTATTATAATATAATAACATGAAAATCATCAGAGCACAGCATCCCATAATGATTAAATGCTGCAGCTATTCTTGGCGAAAACACTTTCTCTGACACAAATAAAACAGTTTTGTTTGCTTCTTAAGTTTTCAGTTTCATTAGGGTTTAACACAAAGAAGCTTCAGCTGCAGAGGAGGATCTGGACCAGTTAGCGCCCTCAGCAGCCCATTACAACCAGTGACTGGGGAGGTTATTTATCAGAAGCTGCTGCAGCTCCTGAACTGGGGAGCACACAACAAAGAGCTTGTTTATATCTGTGAAAACAAAAGTTTAAAACAGCTATATCACAGCCAAAAGTACCTTTGTAGAGTGAAATGTTTCATCCCTCAGGGCTGCAGGATCAACACTTGATCTTCTCCTTCTCCACGGCCGCATGGTCAGAGGATTGTCTTAGAAGAAAATTCATCACTCAGGATTTTCAACCTTCAAGCAGTGTGAGGTGTAAATGTTTAAATTAGCAGATGTTAGCTGTTTGTTTTTTTTAAAGAAATACTGAGTCAGGCAAACATACAGTCTTTTCTTACTCTAACAAAATAAAGCCCAGTGTGACCTTCAGCTTAGTTAAACTCAAGCTGAAATCAAGAAAACAGCTACTAAGGGCAAGTCTAAAGATGTCTGCTTCCTACACATCTGTTTTGGACATGCAGGTGCCTCACTAAATTAGAATATCATCCAAAACTTAATATTTTTCAGTAATTCATTGCAAAAAGTCAAACTCAAACAACTCACAAACAGTTAAGGATATTTGGCTTTTGGGTGAAATTTCAAGATGCACTATAACCTTTACAGGTTTCTGCAGTCCTCTTCCTCTTCTGTTCACATTTTCACATCATGAGACCAAGACGACACCCAACAATTTATCAACAATACCTCGCCACTGCAAGGTTTCAAACAGAATGTTCTCAGATGGAAGTGACCACTGAGCTTCCACTGAGTGTCACAGAGTGTCATCAGCAGGTTGAAACAGAGATACAGGGAGACCGTAAGAGTCACAGAAGTCAAGCTGTAATTGATGGTGAAGGTCACATGACAAATTATTGAGACATTGACATTTTTTGTTGGGGTATACACACCACTGTTCTTGGCTTTTGTTTCAATAAATTGTTTGAAATGAGGAAATCACCATTGCATGCTTCTACTTAAATGCCCTACTTTCATGATATAACTGTAGCATGAATTTTTTACATTTTCCATACAGTTCACCCAAAAGCCAAGTATCCTTAACTTTTTGTGAGTAGTGTATATATAGTGTTTTTTTGTTTGTTTGTTTGTTTGTTTTTTACAAGTGAAGGTTACTAACGATCTACTTATGGCTTCAGACAGTGAACTCATCTCAGTGCTTGTAAGTCTAGAATTTAGTGCAGCACTCAATACAGTTGACCACAACATTTTACTACAGAGGCTAGAATACTTTATTGGTATTTAAGGGAATGCATTACACTGGTTTGAATCTTATTTATTTGACAGATTCCAATTTGTGTATGTAAATGAAGAGTGTTTCTCACACACAAAAGTTACTATGGAGTCCCACAGGGTTCTGTGCTGGGACCAATGCTCTTTATGTTATATAGGCAATATATAGGCAATATTATTAGAAAACACTGTATACATTTTCATCGCTATGCAGATGATACCCAGCTATATTTACACATGAAGCCAGATGGCCCAAACCAATTAGTTAAACTACAGGCATGTCTTGAAGAAATAAAGTAGGACTGCCCTTTTTCACCTCCACAGTATCACCAAAATTAGAAACATACTGTCTCAGAAGGATGCTGAAAAACTAGTTCATGCATTTAGTGCTTCTAGCCTTGATTATTAAGGCACAGCCTTCAACTGTTAGGCCTTCACCTGTGGAACCAGCTCCTAGTTTGTATTCGGGAGATACCCTCGCGACATTTAAGATTAGGCTTAAAACTTTTCTTTTTGCAACAGGTTTAGGCGGCTGGGAGGCTTCTTATTATATGCTATTCATTTCTTCTCCACCCACCTCTTTTCACTCCCAATGCATTTTTTTGCTACTGCTGCATGTCATTAATTTTTGTGTTCCCATAGTCTGTGTCTCTCTTTGCTCTCCTTTCTTTCTACTCTTTCCCCTCACCCCCAACCGGTTGAGGCAGGTGGCTGCCCCTCCCTGAGCCTGGTTTTGCTGGAGGCCTCTCCCCGTTAAAAAGGAGTTGTTCCTTCCCACAGCCCCCAAGTGCTTGCTTATAGGGGGTCGTCTGATTGTTGGGGTTTTCTCTCTAATACTGTAGGGTCTTTATCTTCCAGTGTAAAGCACCTTGAGGCGGCTTTTGTTGTGAATTGGCGCTATATAAATAAACCTGAATTCAACTGAATTTTTGCATTAAACTAAATTCAGGTGGCATTTATTCCAACTTTTGCAATGAAAGTAGAGAGGTACTTCAGTGACAGCGGTCACGTGTAATTAAGCCTCACAGTATCTTACAGAACTCTGAAAAGCTTTTTATGTAAACTGACAAGTTTTCCTACTGTGCTTCCAACAATAGCAACCTTGAATTCTTTTCACTGCCTGATCGTGCTGTGTAATGTGAGGGCAGTTACACATGGTGAAGATGCTGGAGAGGCCAGTGTTGTCCGATCTGAGGCCACAGGTAAAAACATCTCTTGACCCTCAGCAGTTTGCATAAAGAGCAAATCTGGGAGTGGATGATGCTGTCATCAACATGCTGCATAGAGCTTCGAGCATCTAGACAGTTACAGCTGCATGGTGAGGATCACCTTCTTTGATTTCTCAAGTGCATTTAACTCAATCCAGCTGCTGCTACTGAGGGAGAAACTACAAGAAATATTAATAAAGAGAGTAATGGTGTTGGAGCTGAGTGCTGAAAATTTGTTGAAACTGCATGAAACAGCATTAATTTTTTGGGGCAGGAGGGTTCTCGTTCCTACCCTCATCTATGGTCATGAACTTTGGGTAATGACCGAAAGGATGAGATCGCGAATACAAGCGGCTGAAATGAGCTTTCTCGCAGGGTTGCAGTGGGCTCACTCTTAGAGACAGGGTGAGTAACTCAGTCATCTGAGAGGGGCTCAGAGTAGAGCTGCTGCTCCTCCACATTGAAAGGAGCCAGTTGAGGTGGTTCGGGCATCTGATCAGGATGCCCCCTGGATGCCTCTCACTGGAGGCATTTCGGGCACGTCCCTCTGGGAGGATACCCCGGGAGCGCCTGGGTCCCCCCCTGAAGAGCTGGAGGAGGTAGCTGGGGAGAGGAAAGTCTGGGCTTCTCTTCTTGAACTGCAGCCCCCACGACCTGGACCCCCGGAAAAGTGGTAGACGATGAGACGAGACAAGGAGGGTTCTCGGGTTTTTTTTGTTTTCCTTTGAGGACTCCCAGAGCCAGACTGAGAACGTTTGCAGCATTCACAAGTTTACACCCTTTTTTAGGGGGGCTCAAGTCCCCTAAATTTCATCTTATGACTCCTAAAAAAAAACTGACAAGTAGTAATAATACTGCATTTTATTTATTATTTACTGATATCCTCTTCTTTCACTGTATCATTACACAATATAGGATGTACTGGCAAATCAGTTTTGAGCTCTAGCTGCATGGACTTCACTATAGGGATGTACTTCACCATAGCCTTTTACAGGGCTCATATCATTCTAAACACAGCCTTTACGGGATGGCTGCCTCTACACTGAGGCGACAGACTACAAATCTATTCTTCACCCAGTCGTGCCGCTCCATGTTGAGTGTGAACAATAAGAGATTTGTATGAACTTGAATATTTTAATGCAAATACAAATCTCTTATCAGTTTGCTTCTTGCAGCAGTGTATGGGGAGGCAATCCAATTTGCCTTTGTCTCTATTGAATGATGCCACTTTAACTGCTCGATGATTTAGTGGATGGCCTCCATGTGGTTAAGAAATGGGCACAATGTTGTGCCCATTTCTTAACCACGATGTGCACAATGTTGTGCACATTTCTCCCCATATCTTCTTTGCTACAAATTTATCTTTAACATACTTTGCAAAATTCTAACGATTGAGTCTTTGCTGCAAGTTTCATTAACTATAGGGTCCACCCTAAAATGGGGTATTGTTTTGATATCAGTGAATACCAGGCCCACACTGAATCTGCAGATTCCACAAATTTTCCAGATTTTCCACAGTCTGTAGAGATGCATGTTGCAAGGAAAATGTTTGCCATTTCCACTTCTCTTTTGCTGGTATGTTCCTGTGACTATGATTGGTGTCAAAAGGCTGTTCTGAAAACATGTCCTGAAATCTTCAGAGCTAAAATTGTCAGAATTAAAAGTGTTAAAATAAAAATTTTCAACTTATTGTAATGTCGAGAAAATTTAGGCTGGTTTATTGTTTTATATAAATTGACATATTTACTCAGGAAACTATGATTATGATATTTTCTACTAATCACTGATCGTGTAACAAGCCAAAAAGAAACACTCTGCAGTCCACAGATTTTTCCACTGGATCACCACAGAAAACCATGAAAAAATCTGCAGATTCCATTAGGCCTGGTGGTCACTCATTCTAAACTATTCTTAGACACTGCAATAGTCCATCCAGCTAATTAGCTTGCTTTTGAAACTAACACTGTAATGTGTTCCGAACCAAAGAGATGAAAAGCAATGAATACATTTGCAAGCAGATCAGCATGGTGGTGCTGTGGTTAGCACTACCGTCTCACATCAAGAGGGTTTGGGCTCAAATCCAACTGCTGGTCAGCTTGGGCACGTCTGTGTGTGCTCTCTTCGGGTGCTCCAGCTTCCCTCCCACAGTCCAAACACGTGCAAAGGGGTTAGAATTCTAAACTGAATGTGAATGGTTGTCCGTCTCCATGTGTTGGCTCCTGTCCAGGGTGTACCCTGCCTTTTGCCCCATGATAGCTGGGATAGATGCCACCACCCCCACCTCCCTGAATTGGACAAGCAGAAGAAGATGAAAATTTGCAAGCAGCATATTCCTTTATTAATTTTACTAAAATTAAATTTTCAAAAATTAATTAATTAACTATTATCAGAGAAGATTCATGAATGTAGTGAAGGAGGACATGCAGAGGGTTGGTGTGAGGGAAGAGGATGCAAGGGATAGGGTGAGATGGAGGCAGATGATCCGCTGTGGCGACCCCTAACGGGAACAGCCGAAAGAAGAAGAAGAAGAATTAATTAACTATTATCATTTCATTAAGTTTAATTGTTTTAATAATGTGTTAATGTAGTGTAGTGGTTTACACATTCACCTTACAAGAAAAAGGTCCCTGGTTCAATTCCAGGTGGGGACAGAAGCCCCTCTCACCATGGAGGATTGCGTCAGGAAGGGCATCTGGTGTAAAGTAAAACCCCTGTCAAATCACCAATGTAAATTAACCCGCTGTAGCAACCCCCTGGGGAGAATACAAGGGAGCAGCCAAAGGTGCATACACTATAAGACTAAAGTACTGAGTGACCTACAAATCACACCTACAGGAGTCTTTATGGCACCTCATTCTGAATCTATAGGCATTAATATACAGTTGCCCCCTCTTTTCAACAGCTTCCACTCTTCTGTGAAGATTTTCTATGAGATTTTGAAGTAAGTCTGCATAAATTTTTGCTCATTCATAGGTAAGAGCATTTATGAGATCAGACACTGGTGTTGAACAAGCGGGTCTGGCTCACATTTGCTATTCTTGTTCATCCTGAAGGTTTTTTGATGGGGTTGAGATCAGAGCTCTGTTTGGGCCAGTCAAGTTCTTCCATACCAAATTCATCCAATCATGTCTTTATGGCCCTTGCCTCGCACTGGTGAACAGTCCTTGCTGGAACAGAAAAAGGACCTTCTCCAAACTGTTGCTAAAAAGTTGGAAGGACAGAATTGTCCAGAATGTCTTGGTAAGCATTAAGATTTCTCTTCACTGGAACTAAATGGTCCAGGCCAACCCCAGACTCCCAGATGGATAAGTGTTTAGGGCAGTGTGCCTTACACCCCTCTATATGACACTTGGCATTGACCTTGGTGATGCAAGGCTTGTATGCAGATGCTAGATCTAGAATCACCCCTGGTTCCACCCATGTGTGGCATTATCCAGAGGCTGTGACTAGAGAAAATGACTTGTTGAAAGGCTTAATTATTTCCAAGTCAATAATACCTAAACATTTCACCTCATTTTGATTATAAACGCATTTCCTTGATTTATTTTTTTTATGTATTTGCCTTTTTAATTATGTTATTTTTTAATTATATTATTCCATGTATAATATCAAACATAATTGCTGACATGCCTGTGGTTGTAGTCTGTAGTTTCTATGTACAGTAAATTGCCAAACGAAAAACAAATAGGTGCCACTCTTCGGATAATGAACGTGCAATGAAAGCGCCTGTAGGTGCGCATAAACGTCTCACCTGTTCACCCACCTACCTCCAGCCTTTTGTGTTCTTCCGCCTCGTCTTCGTCTGCAGGCGGATGGATCCATTATCCAACCTTAGCGACGAGCTGTAAAAAGGCCAGACGAAATCCCCGCACTTTCCACAATGTTGCTCCTTCAAAGGATAAAACTTCGGTACAGGTAAGCAACATTAAAACAGTCTTTTTTATTTATGGCTAATCGTTTAGTATTTATGCGTGTTTCCTTCTAAAACCCGCTGTCCTTTGACTACGGATAAGGTTACAGGTGATGCTCTCCATCACCTGTTGGGGTGTGTTAATCTCTAGCGGAGCATTATTGTCGGCGTGGCACAAAATGAGCACACGGAGATTATTTTTGTTGATTTTGATTGTTTGTTTTTTTTTAGATTGTGACAAATGTAATGGAAAGCGAAACACAAACTGCTGAGAGAGACACACAGCCTCAACACTGGAGAAGTTGCAAGCTGATTATTGATCCTGCCTTGACAAACGGGCTGTACAAAGTGTGTCGTTATGATGGACAATACTTTAACCTACCGGTGAGCATTACCTGCTCTTCATAGCTAATGTCAGCACATTGTCTGCTATAGTGAAGCGTTTAACTGGACACATACAGTGGCTTACAAAAGTATTCGCCTATTTTTTGCGTTACAGCCTGAAATTTAAATTGATTTTTTTAATTTACTCAAATATTTTACACAAAATTGTCCAAATTGGTGAGATAAAATGCAAAATAGAGCCTATTTTTAAAAAATCTAATAAATAAGAAAACAAAAAGGTAATGAAAGAAATGAAAAAGGTAATCAAAATTAAAGGTTGTAATGCAAAAAATAGGGAAAAATGCCAAGGGCGCAGGTGAATACTTTTGCAAGCCACTGTAAGTAATGTTGTCTCCTCTCTCCCATAGTCTGTGTCTCTCTTTGCTCTCCTTTCTCTCTTCTCTGTCCCCTCACCCTCAACTGGTCGAGGCAGACGGCTGCCCCTCCCTGAACCTGGTTCTGCTGAAGGTTTCTTCCTGTTAAAAGGGAGTTTCTCCTTCCCACGGTTGCCGAGTGCTTGCTCATAGGGGATCGTCTGATTGTTGGGGTTTTCTCTTTAACACTGTAGCGTCTTTACCTTACAGTGTAAAGCACCCTGAAGCGACTTTTGTTGTGATTTGCTATATAAATAAAATTGAATTTAAAGTTGAATTGAATTGAAGTATATGTTCTATATTAATGAGGGGGTTCTCCGCCAGGTTGAAGATTTAGGTTTACTTCCCGTGGTCACAGTCAGAGATCCACGCATCTGCCGCCTATGGCGCAAGTGTAATAAGATAGACCTTTTGGTGCCTAAATTTAAGGTAATTCCTAAAATAACTATAATAATAGAAACATTCTTATTATAATGTTTTTAAAAAATAAAGTCATTTTTGTTTTCCCCATGCCCTTCTAGATCGATGAATGGTATGTTGGTCCTGTTCCTCCTAAGGAAGTGACATTTTGTAAGTTGAATGACAACGTGAATGAGACGTTTTTGACTAATATGTGCAAAAAATATGGAAACATTGAAGAAATGGAAATATTTTACAATCCCAAAAACAAGAAGCATTTAGGGATTGCAAAAGTCACCTTTGATACTGTAAGGGCTGCAAGAGACGCTGTTCAGCACCTCCATGAGACATCAGTGATGGGAAATGTTATTCATGTGGAAACCGATCCTAAAGGTAAACATCAGAGTTTCATACATCAGAGTATAAATGTTAGTGTGGAATTTTTTGATTAATTAAAATGTGCAACTCCTCAGGTGAAAATAGAGCTCGATATCTCCAACTCTTATTAAGTGGCCTGTATACGCCTTGGACGTTGCCGGTGGGCAGCAGTGAGCAAGCTCTTCAAAGCCTAATTGACCGTTTGCTGGTAAACCTTTCAAAGCTGCTCATAATGGTTTGCACCATGAAGATGCTGCACCTTTAATGTTTGTAGAACAGCTATTAAATTAATGTTTTTGTTTTATTAATATGTCTAAGCTTTCTTCTGTTTGTGTGTTATCTGTGTCTTTCAGGGTAGCTCAGCCTCACAACAAGTGGGAAGTGTCTGCAGCCCCACCAGCATTGCTACACCCCTCTCTCTGGACACAGCCTACTTCAGTATTTGTCAGGAAACACCTTGCAGCTTTGGGTTTACACCCCATTCTCAGGGAACCCCCCGCACTCCCTGCTTGTCAGCAACTCCCCTCTCCTCCCAGGACTCTTGCTACTCCAGTCTTCAGGCAACTCCAATTCTCCAGGGAGAGCCTTCCACCTATAGTGTTCACAAACCTTTAAGACAAGAGCTCCGCCATCTTAAACCTGCCAAGCAGTGCAGAGGATCTGGTCATGTCTCAGATGTTGGCATAATTTTGAGGCATTGTCAGCCACAGCCACCACATCCCCTCTCAACCAAAAAAGAAACTAGCAGCCAGCAGCTTGTACTGTTGGGTCACAGTGCACGTCATTCCACTAATAATAATGATGAGCCTTCCTTTAAGATTGCTTCCCTCATTCAGAAGCCTGATGATGCAGCTAATACTAATTATGCTGCTTTACCTTTGAACAGCAACTCTTTCAGCATCCTTAGCGTTACCTTCACAGCTGATGACCACCAGTCAGAAGCGGCTGCTTCAAGTTTAGACTCCCGCATTGAAAGTTTGCTTTTAAACAGCCAGATTGCTGACCCCTTATTCTTTGATAGAAACACTTTGGAGGCTGATGCACATTCTCAGGACAGCCCAGCTTCACCTGATTCACCTCTTCAGGCCTCTTCCTCAGATGACTCACCTTTTTGCACTCCAGCTTTTTGTGATTCAAGTGGCCACCAGCGCACCCACAATGATGTGGATGAAAATGAAGAGGATGAAACTACTCAAGCTGTTTCATTTCTTACAAGAAGCTCCCACCCTCTCACTCCATCTGATGTCACATATTTAGAAAGCAGGACTCATATAAACAATGAAAAAGATGCAGAAAGGGTCTATTCATCATTGTGCCCAAAGGTGATTTATCTAGATCCATCACAATGACAATAAAAGTGTTATTTATTGTTACTATGTAAAAACTTATTTAAAAGTAAGCAAGATTCTCTTTCTTCTGTCTTCCTCAGGAGCAATATGCAGCAGATGAAGAGAAGGAGCACTCAAATAACACACCATCTGAAGCTCTGACACCAGCAAAAGACATCTCTCTTCCCAATCCTCCATGCAGTTCTTCCTTTAGTTGCACCAGTACGCAGGTTGCCCCCAAAGCTCCTCCGGTTGTTACAGCTGCATGCTCCTACCCCCCAGTAACCCCTTTCCTTTTTCCCATTCCTCCATTTCCTCCATCTGTTCCACCTGTTCCACCTCGCCTGCCAAATGGAATTATCCCCATTCCACCTCCAGGCTGGGTCCCAACTCTGGGGAATAAAACTGCCATCTCTGTTCCTCCTCCCCCCATCCCACCACCTATTTCAATTCCTCCCCCACCACCTTTTCTGAGACCTCCTCCCCCCTTGATAGTGCCACCCTCTGTTCCACCTCCTGTGCATGGGTACCCTTTACCCATACACCCTACATGTCCTTTGGATAAGGGGACTCCTCCAAGGCATGGTGGTGCACCTTCATCATTTCCTCAACCACCCTGGAATACACCTCCTATTCCAAGGTTTAATCCCTTTGTGCCACCACCAGTCTACCAACCTATACAGGTAAACCCCCATAAGGTCACGGCAGAAAAAGTTTTAAATGTCCTCATGGAAGAGCTGAAGTCAATCATTAAGAAGGACATTACACGTAGAATGATTGAAGGGGTCGCTTTCAAGGCATTTGAGGACTGGTGGAACTGCCAGGAGAAGAAGACTAAGGTATAAGCTTCTTTACATCCTTTTTAATTTTAGAAAGTGGTCACTTGAACAAGAAAGGTTTTTTTTATTGTCTTTTAATTGGAATACTCTTTTGGAGCCTTTGGGTATTTATATTGTAAATTTCTTGTGCAGAGTTGATTAGTAAATAGACTTCAAAAATGAAAACTCTGTTGCAGCGTTAACTCCTCTATTATAACTACAACAGAAGGCAAAAATGTTCACAGTATACAGGAACCAATGTCTTCACTATACACACGGCACACAGACTTCTTCTTCTTGTGAATTATATTGGCGGTTGGCAAACAAAATAGTGCATTACCGCCACCCACCAGTACCCCATCTACTCGTGTCTTCAGACACTATCCTCTACATTGGGTAGAAGAACAAGTCAGTGGTGGCTGGCAAAACAGCAAGGTGCATCCCCGCCACCCACCAGCATGGAGCCAGGACTGGAACGTCACCCAAAAACAGTCAAATCCTCAGTAGCAACCCAGTCCGCCTTAAAAAGTGGGACAAAGCCTGATAGCTTTCACCTCTCGAATCCCTCCGCAGCATCTCCACGAGATCCAGTCTGACGTTGAGGCCCCTAGCTCTTGGATCATTTGCCCTCTCTCCACCTGATACTTCTGACAGTGTAATACAACATGCTCCACAGTCTCCTCTTCTCCACAGTAATCACATTTCCCTGTGTTATGCTTTCCAATCAAGAACAGTGTAGAGTTCAAACCAGTATGCCCAAATCTTAT
>VUQH01085011.1:0-16804 GCA_015106775.1 Etroplus canarensis
TTACAACTGAACAATGTTGAGAGTTATTGTGAATGAGTTGAATAAAGTTTGACTTATCTGACTGTTTTGTTTCGCTGAATGCGCCTTATAATCCGGTGCGCCTTATAGTCCAGAAAATACAGTAGGTTAAAATAGGTATGTGGCAACAATGATGGAAGAAATAAGTGAATCCTTACCAAAGGTTTAGGGTTGACCTCAGTGGCAACCAGCTTGAGGAGGCAGCGTAAAATTCTATTTGTCCTGTCAGGCTTTGGCTGCACTGAGGCCTGTCCATTTTCTGGGCTGTTCAAAGGAGCTGCAACTGGCTGCCACTCATACTCCAGCTGCAGCTTTCCTGGCTTTCCAAACATCAGGTAGAGCTCAGCCAGGGTGACGTTCTCTGCATCACGGGCACTCCAGCCCTCCTCTCTGATCTGCTCAACTGTTCGTTCTTTGGCTGCTTGAACAGAAGTCTGCGACACGCCTTCCTCTGAGCCACTCACTGGAGGTTTGGCTGCAGGAGTCTGGTTGGCCTCTAAGGAAGAGGTGCTGGTGCTCTGCTCCTCTTTGCACAGCTCTGTGGAGCCATCTGCATCACTACATGACTTGTCCATACTTTTGTTCACTGCTAAGCCCCCACTGACTTCAACACCAGTACAGGTCTTGACTGCCTCAGAAGTTCCCACTCCATCTCCCTCTTCTCTGATGTTCACAGTCTGCTGAGAGGTAACTGGGACAGAAAGGGGCTGTGGTCTCTTCTCCTCTACCTTTCCAGAACTGTCTTGTGACGGTTCAGGGTGGGGAGTTTCAATCCGACGAGCATCACCTGATACAGTCACTGAAGCACCAGCAACGGCAGCATTTCCCCGTCCAGACTTGCTGCCAGTTCGAGGTGGTGGAGCTGTGTGGATGCCCAGGATCTGGGCAGCTGGCAATTCCTTGGCATTAGGCCGGCTCTTGCCACTCTCTAACCAGTGGACAGTACAAGAGGCTTTGGAGTGAACCACACGTGCCACACCAGGCAACGTGGTTAAGGTGCAGCTCTCAGCTGGAAAAAGAAAAAGCTCTTCCTTCTGAGTGCTGCTGGGGGAGGCTGAGCTGGTCTGGTTGCCCTCTAGAGCCTCCCTTTCCATAAGGCTCTTAAGCTGAATTGTCAAAGTTAGGGAAGAGATTAGAACTGACAGAAACGGGTATATACCCTAGAAAGCAAATAAAGAGAAACATTACTAATTTGCATACTACAGGTAAAATACATTCTGTGCTGTGCAATATACTGTAGTGTGTTAAACTGAAGTTTAATCAATATGATGCTTTAAAGGATACAATCCGCTGGTCATGATAAGCCCACTTCTGTTTCAGATAATCAATGAGGCTGGAGACTTTCCTGTGGAGCTCCACCACCATCCTGGAAAAGATGACAAAAGGTTTGCTGACAACTAATGCTTTACAAGATACAGAAAACTAAAGGGTCAAATACTCCTGACATAATTTTATCTGACTGTAAAAAATAAAACCAAAACTAGATTTTTGGGAAAAAACTAACTGAAACTGTGTACTTTCAAAACTAATTTAAATTCACAGTCATTGTATTGTAATACCTCTTTTGCATTCATTTTTTCTTTAGTCTACCACTGATAAATAAATCCCTACCATAACAAAAAAAACAAAAACAAAAAAAAAAAACGATAAAAACTTAAACGGGAACAGAAATTAAAAATGAAAACATGCAGTGTACACTGTCAGTGTACTGGGATGATATACTGTATACATCATCTTGTGAGACTACAGTTGTAATCAGGAACCATTTTCAAAACTTGCCAGGTTTGATGATTATTTAATTTTAAAAATACTGTTTAATTTGTCAAAAACCAAAATGTTTCATTATTGAGCTGTGCTTCTGGAAACCTGATCCAGAAAACATGCATGCCTTGTGAATCATAATGTGACATAATTATACAAAGCATCAAACTGAAATGAGCCATCTGAAGCCACCAAAAAGAGGCTCTAAAAATAGCTCAGTCTTGTTGTACTATCATGGCTTGAAAAATAAGAAGGTGGACAAAATGTAGGAATGGTGGAAATATGATTCCCAGGCATGGTATGCTTCTGAAAATATACACTCCTCAGACACTCCATTAGGTACACCTCGCTAGTAATGGTTTGGACCTCCTTTTGCCTTCGAAACTGTCTTAATTCTTCTTGGCATAGATTCAACAAGGTGCTGGAAACATTCCTCAAAGATTTTGGTCCATGTTGACATTTTGGCATCACACAGTTGCTGCAATTTTTCGGCTGTACTAGAATGATGCAAAGCTCCCATTCAACCGCATCCCAAAGGTGTTCTCTTAGATTGAGACGTGGTGACTGTGGAGGCTGTTTGTGTAGAGTGAACTCATTGTCATGTTCAAGAAACCAGTTTGAAATTATTTAAGCTTCATGGCATGGTGTGTTATCCTGCTGTAAAAAGCCATCTGAAGATAGGTACACTGTGGTTGTAAAAGTATGGATACAGTCAGCAGCAATATTCAGCTAGGCTATATTGGTTAAGCAACGCTCAACTGGTACCAAGGGGCCCAAAATGTGCCAAGAAAATATACCCCACACCATTACACTACCAACAAGCTGAATCATTGATACAAGGCAGGACAGCAGGATGCTTTCTTGATGTTTATGCCAAAGTCTGACCCTACTATTCAAATGCTGAAGCAGAAATTGAGACTCAGACCAAGTGACATTTCCCAAATTTCAATTGTCCAATTTTGGCGACCCCGTGTGAACCGTAGCCTCAGTTTCCTGTTCTTAGCTGACAGGAGTGCCAGCTGGTGTTGTCTTCAGCTGCCATAGCCCATCTGCTGTAAGATTTCAACATGTTGTGCATTCAGTGATGCTCAGCCGCTTACCTAGGTTGTAACGAGTGGGTATTTGGCTTATTGTTGCGTTCTTATCAGTGTGGCCATTCTCCTCTGACCTCTGGCAGATACAAGGCATTTTTACCCATAGAGCTGCTACACACTGGATCTTCTCTCATGTTTGCAACATATTCTGTAAACTCTAGAAATGGTTGTGTTTCAATCCGAGTAGATCAGCAGTTTCTGAAATACTCAGACAAGCCTGTCTGCATGCACCAACAAACACACCACATTCATATGGACTTAAATCACCTTTCTTCCACATTCTGATGCTTGGTTTGAACTTCAGCAGGTTGTCTTGACCATGTCTACATGCCTAAATGCATTGAGTTGCTGCCATATGAACGACTGATTAGATATTTGTGTTTACAAGCCATTGAACAGTGGCTAGTGAGTGTATTTTGCTATTTTTTAAGTGGTATCCCTGACCTGAGGCGAGGGTTGTGGGCTAGACTCTGAACACGGGCCCAGGAATGGTTACTGCGTGGCTGGAGCTCCACTGCCACCTTCAGGGGAAGACGCACTGGCTTCTGGTCTTCTTCATCACTGACTCCTGCAGGACACAAAGTTAAATGGTCACTAAGAGCCATAAAGAGAGCTCTCTTTAAAGAAAGGGTCGGGTGCTTTTGAAGAGCAAGATCAAAAGCAAGAGGACAGTCAGTGGGACTTTGTAACAGTATGCTGTGGAGAAAAGCCACAACTGTGAAACAAAAAATATGAAACCTGACAGGAGATTCTGCCACTACATGGACAGTCAAACGGCTAAAGTCAATTATGCTCTCTTGCTTAAACTAGCATACAATCCAAAGACAGACATCAAACTCAGTGGAGAGCAGGCAGAACGAGGCTCTAAAGATTTGGATACAACAATGAGAAGGATTCCATTTTCCTATCCTTGATTAAAGTAAATGTTTTCAGTAACTGCGGTGAGTGGGTGCTATTGAACAGAGGGGTTGATGACAGTTGGTTAGAACAGTCATCTCCTCCATCTTCCTCCTGTTCATACTGCTCACTTTGCTCCCAAAGTTACCATGGAAACACCGCTAGCCCACATGCTGCCATTGTTTTTGTAAAAACCCCGCCCCCCATGAACCCCGCATCTCACCATCAATGAGGTTTGCATTTTCAGCACTTGTTTTTTTATGTAGTACATGTGTTGGGTTTCTGCATGCTCACCATCTGGATCGCAAAGTTTCTTCAACGCACGGCACATGGGTGCTTTGATCCGCAGGTTCCTCCCTTTGGAGCGCACAGTGGTGGCCCTGGTTGAACAGAAGAGACAAAATTAGTCTCTCAGGGTACGTCATATAGAGTTGTTAGGTTAAAAACCTTACAGTGTTACAGAGAAAAAGCCAATGACTCCCTTTGAGGAAACACTTGTTGCCAATGAGGTGAAAATGCATTACAGCCAGGAGAGCGGCCTTTGAGTCACTCTGCATTTTTAACAGACATTAGATTTTTCTCATACCCACTGTGACAGCTAGTCAAGTTAGTTTCTCACAGTCCTATATGTGTGATCGTAAACACTAATTTTGCTGCTTATCACAAATATGGCAAACATGGGACTAGCCAATGCTTTTGCCATCGACTTACCCTTGCTGGATGAGTTCGTTCAGCTTTGCCACATTCTTATCATCCATCACTGTCAAAGACAAAATACAAAGATAGAAAGCCATTACAACACATCTTTCAGGGGCAACTGTTCCCAGTGACTGGGATCATAGAGTTTAATCACATCCCTTGTTTTCAGAACTAACAGCAAAACATTTGTGTACAACCAACTTTAAAAGCTGATTATATTCAACAACTTGCGCAGCCTTCACTTACATCCCCCAACTTTTTTACGAAGCTCAGCATAGCAGATGAGGCCGTACAGTTCTTGAGAAGATTTCTTCAAGACACGGGAGTACACTGAGAAGGGAAAAAGGCACAAGTCATTGGTGTCACTAGCCACTCAGAAGGCCTGTGTATGCTACATAAAGATAACATGACATTAATACTGAGTGCTTTTTTGTAGGGGAAGAGAGCACCAGCTTATCTACTTTAACATGTTTTTCTGTCTAAAAAATAAACATCCGAGTGGGATGTGTTGGAAAATACATTTGCTTGATTAATACTTAATTCTGTCATGTTCTATACTTCTTCTTCAGTGTTTGATCTAAGTGGCACCACGAAAAAAAAACAACTCCGATTCATAAACTAATTAAGATGGCCTATAACTACGCCTTCACTTTGTTATATAAAATAAATGCTTTTCTAGCTCCAGTAGATAAGAAAAGACAGATGAGGTGACTCGACATACAGTGCTTTGCGAGCATTCATACCCCTTGAACTTTTCCATATTTTGTCACATTACTGCTACAAACATAAATGTATTTTATTTTATGATAGACCACCACAAAGCAGTGCATAATTGTGAAGTGGAAGGAAAATGATTCAGAGTTTTCAAATTTTTTACAAATAAAAAATCTGAAAAGTGTGGCATGAATATGTATTCAGCCCCCCTGAATAAATACTTTGTAGAACCACCTTTTGCTGCAATTAAAACTGCAAGTCTTTTGGAGTATGTCTTTACCAGCTTCACATTTCTAGAGACTGATATTTTTGCCTATTCTTTTTAAAAAAATAACTCACGCTCAAATTGAATGTATGTCAACAGTAATTTCCAAGTCCTGCCACAGATTCTCAATTGGATTTAGGTCTGTACTTTGACTGGGCCATTCTAACACATGAATATGCTTTGCACTAAACCCTTTCATTGCAGCTCTGGCTGTATGTTTAGGGTCGCTTTCCTGCTGGAACGTGAAATTCTGCCCCAGTATCAAGTCTTTTGCAGACTAACAGATTTTCTTCCAAGATTGCTCTGTATTTGGCTCCATCCATCTTCCCATCAACTCTGGGCAGCTTCCCTGTCCCTGCTGAAGAAAAGCATCCCCACAACATGATCCTTCCACCACCATGTTTCCCCGTGGAGATGTGTGTTCAGGGTGATGTGCAGTGTTAGTTTTTTGCATTTTGCATTTAGGGCAAAAAGTCCCATTTTGGTCTCATCTGACCAGAGCACCTTCTTCTGTACGTTTGCTGTGTCCCCCAAATGGCCTGTGGCAAACTGGACTTCTTATGGCTTTCTTCTTGCCACTTTTCCATAAAAGCCAGATTTGTGGAGTGTACAACTAATAGTTGTCCTGTTGACAGATTCTCCTACTTGAGCTGTGGATCTCTGCTGCTCTTTCAGAGCTACCATGGTTCTCTTGGCTGCTTCTCTGATTAATGTTCTCCTTGCCCAGCCTGTCAGTTTAGGTAGATGGCCATGTCTTGGTAGGTTTGGAGATGGGCCATACTCTCCATTTTCAGATGATGGATTGAACAGTGCTCCGTGAGATGTTCAAAGCTTGGGATTTTTTTATAACCTAACCCTGCTTTAAACTTCTCCACAACTTTATCCCTAACCTCCCTGGTGTGCTCCTTAGACTTCATGATGCCGTTCGTTCACTAATGTTCGCCAACAAACCTGAGGCCTTCACAGAACAGCTGTATTTATACTGAGATTAAAGTACACGCAGGTGGACACAATTTACTAATTAGGTGATTTCTGAATGCAATTGGTTGCACTGGATTTTATTTAGGGGCATCAGAGTAAAGGGGCAGACAATTCTCAGATTTTTATTTGTAAAAAACTTTTGGAAACCATGAATCATTTTCCTTCCACTTCACAATTATGCACTACTTTCTGTTGGTCTATCACATAAAACCCTAGTAAAATACACTTACGTTTTTGGTTGTACTATGAAAAATGTGTAAAAGATCATGGGCTTTTAATACTTTCACAAGGCACTTTAAGTTCCACATTACTGAGTTCAAATGCTGAATATGGGTCTCAAATATTTGAAAATATATTATTCACCCCAAAGTTCCACATGTTTTCGGTGTAAAATAAACTCACCATTAGCAAAGTCAATGTGTTTGGAGATCTTGTGCCAAGTGCGGTAGTAGAAGTGGCGGACCTGCTCCTTGTTCTTCACCATGTTGGCTGGCTTGCCTCTCTTCTTGTACTTCATTGCAATGTTGTTCTGGATGGCCTCAAAATCTTTCCCATGCTAGAGGTAGGAACAGTAGAGGCAAGTATAAGATATTGAAACCTTTGGAAACAATCTAACTATGTATAAGTTGGTTGCACCCTTTACCTCATAAAGCCCCTCAAAGAAGCTGTTTTTGTCCTCAGCACTCCAGGATTCCCACTGTCGACGGGCTCTCTTCTGGTTGCCAGCTTGCTCCTCCTTCTCCGCAGATGCTTGGCCCTTGGAGGTCTTGGACACTGCCCCCGTGGTGCTGAGCACAGGCCCGGACTGTCCCACGGCACCCTGGGAAGAAGAGCCATTCTCTGCTCCTGTGTTACACAGAAACGTTTAGAGGAAAGTTACAACTTAAATATCAACATAAAAACCCAGGATTTGAGCTGACCACCCTGACCGTTTTGCATAGCATTAAAAAAATCCAGCTGTTGATCTGAGGTGTGTGGTTGGGGAAATGTCAAAATACATGCACATAAAGCCACCCACTGCCATTACAGTGCACAACCTGCAGAGCTTCCCTCGCTGTGGTTAGGCTCTGGCAAGGAGGCAGGAAAAGCAATCAGCCCCTATGGTCAGGTCTACATTACACAGTTCCAAAACTAACTCATGGTGGGCTCCACTGGCCAAGTTTACCCCACTGCTGAGCACAATGCCAGGAGACATTAACAGAAGTACTCAGCCAGTTGCTGTTGCAGAACTGTGCTACGTTAAAGAATCTGGACTTTTTTGGCCTAAATGGGTGTTCATTTACAAAAGCAAAAGTGTGTCTGACATTAACCTAAATGTCTGACTTCAAAATAGTTGAGAACCAATATAGCATCACATAAAAATATGTAAGTAGGGCTTCTTGGTCAGCCAGTCAAAACTTGGGGAAATCTAAAATTATTTTATGGGACAATCAGTCACTTTCCCTTTACAAACAACAACAAAAATCCAAAATTCATACCTGCCAAAGCACACCCATGTAAATGTTATTTTTCTCTAACTAAAGTACAAATGTACAATTGCAACTCAGTAACCTACTGAAATATTTTTTCAAAATGTATGCAGAAAAGCAAAACTCTTCACTGAGGAACACACAGGATTCTGGCAGGCAGCACTTCAATACAAGCTCAATAAACAGACACCACCCCACTGCAAGTCTCAGGCATAGTACATTTTAATACTTCAGCCCTATTGCAAATTCCACCTGTCTGCACCTCTAGTGAGCTCATGGTACAAAACCCATAAGGTGATGCCTCATTTGCATAGATAAACTAACACCAGCCAGCTTTCAATTAATGTTAGTGGTGATTACTGGTTATTTGTAATCTGCAACAAAATCCTTGAGTGTGTTCAAAAGTCAATCTGAAAGCCTCAAGTCATCTCTAGCTTTAGTTCATTGTTTAGAGACACAACAGAGCTCCTGATATTGGTCACAGTTTAAGTTATTACAGAGGGCCATGCAAATTATTTGCAAAAGTAAATAAACAAGCATTTTGGAATGTAAATTATAACCTCTGTTTGGTGAAATTTAGCTCTTTGTAAATTTCTATTTTTGCTGTAAAGCAAACAAAAAGTTACAAATATTTTTGAGTATGATAGGTTAGATCAGTGGGTCAGCGAAATGATTGGCTGAAGGCTGCAAGGTCATTCTGGTGGAAATTTCCTAAGGAGTTCCTAAATTAAATAAATAAGAACATGACAATGGAAATGTAAGCAACTCTGTTTAGTACTGTCCCTTTTCTTTCCTGTTCTCATGCTCATTCAGACATGTTGATGTTTTAAACCTATGATTTATTTCTCATACCCTGACAACAACATTATGCCTTTATTGTCACTGCTGCCAGTTTCTGGGAAACTGCGACTGCGAACAGTAGAGTGACATCCTAATTGAAATTTAAGTTCTGGTTTCTCCTTTTTTTTGGCAAAAGTGGTACACAGAATGGTGTTGCACCATGGGTTGGAGCAGATAGAAATGTACCCAGAGTACAGCCCAGCAAGTGGCCCACAGGGGACATACAGCAGCAGCAAATGGCATCGCAGATAAGCACACTGGAAACACAGTGACACAGTTAAAAACTGACAGCAAACCCTCTGCTGAGCCCACCTATACACATACTCTTTTCTGGACCGGTCACCCACTGTACCTTTCGATTTTGCCCCGCCATGCCCATTGATGGTCGAGCCGATTGTATCCTTCCGTATCCGTTTGCTCGGAGGTCGAACGCTTGATCGGAGAAAATGATGCTGGTCATGGCACGGAGGGCCGGGCTCCGCCGAGGTCTGGGGCTGCTGGGTCGAGCCCGGTCCGGTTCGGTTCGGAAGAGAGGCAGGAAGGACCGGGGCTGAACCGGAGCTGAGACCCGTGGCTGATGGATTAAGAATTTCCACTCCGTCCTCTCCCTTTGTACTGCGCTCCTCGCTCGCCTGCTCTCCGCTCTCCTCCTCGTCGCAACCTTCGGGCTTTCTGGACGGATTCCTCCTCCCATCGACACCGATCCCCTCCCTGGAGCCCGGTGTCATGCTGCCACAACACATTCACACAAAATTTGTCACATTAGGAGCAAAACGATATGCAAAATTAACTTCTAAAGACGACGTTCACTGTCTCTCAACATGGCCGCCGCTGTTTGTTTCAAATCCCCTCTTCAGTCCCGTCAAAACAACACCAAATATATGCATTTTATGTCTCGAGATAAATTACATTTGACAACTAAAACAGTTTACTAACGGGGGCCGATGCTTTTCCAAGAGTCTTTCCGCTCTAACGGCCAATATCAACGGTATAATATAAACTGATTTCAAATGCGAGCGCTTTTCAGTTTAGCGCCCTGCAGAAACGACAACGAAAAACCGTCGGTGGATTCGACCTCTAAATAAAGTGTTTATTTCAAGCCTAATTTTACCCATTTTGGTGCTCCTCTGTAGCAGACGGCGTCTTCTTTCTCTTCACCATGGGTCCGAGCGGTTGGGTCGGCAATTAGCGAGCAAATTAAGCATAATAAAGCCGAGAGCGATCGCTCCGCTTTTATGCCCTCTCCTTGCTCCTGCTTCGACTGAGCTGAACTCTCTGCGCAGTTCAACTGTCTTCAATCGGCAACAACATTACTCAATGCTTTCTTTGCAACGACAAATAAAAGCATACATCCAGTGACACACATGAGGCATTTAACTGCGTTTGATGAGTACGAATTTCCTAAAGCCCATGTCGGTTTGAGCTCATTTGAATTGAAAAGAAGAGATAGTTTTATTAAGCCGTGAGCAAGTGGACTTCGCTTGACTCTACGTCACCATCGCCTGCAGAAATTATGTCTGCAAAAGAAATGATTTTACACTCATCCTACAGCACTGAGGCTTTCCCATAGTCGTTTATTTACTTGCTACAAACACTGCAGCCTCGTATAAATGCAAACGACAATGACACATCCGAAAATCAGGGCTAGGCTTGAAGTACACATTGGGCAGCAAGAGAAGGCGCTTCACCTCTGTGTTGAACTGTGTAAACACCACAGATCTTTTATTATTGTGTGTGTGTGTGTGTGTGTGTGGTTCACTGTTTTTCCACAAATGTATTTTATTTGCTGAATAATGAGGAGAGAGGAGAGGGGGGCAGCGCAAAGGGACAACAAGAGACACAAACAAAAGACTGAGACAGGAGACGCTTCAATCTGAAAAACACCAAGCATGCCCTCCTTTCTGACAGTGCATTTATATCCCTTAGCTGTGGCATCCAACAGTCGACTCTCAGGCAAATCAGACACAAACTAGAACAAATTTACCCAGCAGGGACAGCCCATGATTATTACCTTTAACTGTTTAATGTTTAACCTCGATCTTGTGACATCTTAAAGCTTCAAGTAATTGTGATGTTAATAGATAGATGTAGCTGTCGTTTATTCTGTCATAACGTTGCTCCAGCGTAACGTGAGGGCAATCTAACACACTCACAGCAACACACTGGGGTCTGATTATCATTCCCCTGAATTACATTACTTATTCCCACTGCACTGCTACAATCCGAGCAACTTAACCTTTCTAACAGTCTCGCCACGGGTCTAATATTATATCAGAAGGTTTCTGTAACTTTGGATGAGCATCACTGTAATAGTTTGAGGTATTTACAACCCGTTGACGGTAATTCCATGTAATAAAATGTAATAAATGAAGACGAGAATCTCCTCCTTGCATCGCCCGGTACTGTACGCAGCATGGCTGCTGTTGTTGGCGAGCTAGCCTTACCGCTATCACCGTCAAAGAAGCTTTTACATGACAAAACTGCTCCAAACATCACGTTTGTTTCATACGGAGACCCCGAATAGTGCGTTATGAATGGATAATAATAACAGAGCTCACCTAAAGTGGAAGATAGTTGGTAGTATTCCCAAATGAGACACAGGCTAGCATCGCTAGCTAACGGCAGACCTCCAGCTTGCTGCCCGCTGACAGCTCCGGCGGATCGACCGTCGACGCGCGCAGACACGCCCACTACTAGAGGAAAACAAAGCCCGTGATTGGTCAGAAACGCACGTTGACGGTGGTTAAAATGTGATCGACAGAAGCCTCCACCAGTCGTCAGTGAAAGAGTTAACCACTAAAGACCAATCGTCATTTTCTTCCTGTCACGCCCCGCTAAGTTTTCCGACGACTGTTGTAAAAATTCAGCTAAAGTCTGAGTGTTCCGTAATTTTACATTTTTATTTAGCAATGAAACGTCGATTCGGCGAGGCTGGATCAATGCAACGAACTGTGCCGCTCCTGTGAAAACAAGCTCCGCCCTGAACGTGATTGACATTTTGGGCATCAAATCAAAAGGCTGAACTCTAAGGATGCGTTTGAAATTTGTAAAGGGGTGCGCTGAAAACAGAACAAAACACTAACTACAATGGTAGCGTCCAGGGGTGATTCTAAGATCAGACTTTAAGGGGGCTGAGCCCCCAATTAGAATGTCTTGCATACATTTAGATCAGGGGTGTTTAAAGGATTTTTAAAATATGGGGTGACACAGGGAGGTCCATCAAACCAGTCAGGGGGTGTGGGAAACCAGAAAATTCGATCAGAAATCTAAAAGAAAGCACTTGAAAACTGGGTGAAAATTCAGTGAGCTATAATTTTTTTTAACATGAACAGACCTCCTGCCTCTACAAAATCCCCTTGGGAGACATAGCTGTCCTGTAATAATATAACACAAGATACATGAGATTTATTAACAGCAGTAAGTGGATGTAATAAAATATAATCTGGTTAAAGCTGCAAATGTGTTTAACTTTAATGAGCTGTACAAGTAAATAACAGCACGTCACACAACCTTCATTTGCAGTTTGTAAAGTAAAGGAATTAGAGAATGGTAGGCAGTGGACCAAACCACTGTGATGTACATGAGGGGTAATCAGTCTTTCAAAATTTACATATTTATTGTTTTCTGTTCATAATCTCAAACTAATCACTTTCACTTCAACAGGGGGCAGTGGGGTGGGGGGTGGGGTAGTGCCAACCGAGCCTCCACTTTAGACCCACCCCTGCTTGTGATTTAATACAGGAGCTCCACAGGGGACTGTGCTCTCTCCCCTCTTTTTCACCCTTTAACAGACTTAAAGTACAACTCTGGGTCATGCCACTTGTTGAAGTTTTGTAATGACTGCAGTGGTCAAGTGTATAAGGGATGAACAGGAGAGGAGTACAGTACACTTATGGTTGATTTTGTGAAGTGGACTGGTAGGAATCAACTTATGCCTAATGTGGCCAAGACCAGGGAGATGGTGACTGACTTCAGGAGGAAGAAAGCATCTCCACGGCACCTGTGCACACTGGGGAGGATGTTGACATAAGTATCTTGGAGTGCACAACGACAATAAACTGAACTGGAAAGTCAACACAGAGGCTGTATACAAGAAGGGTATAAGCTGACTATATTTCCTGAGGAAGTTGAGGTCCTTCAAGATGTTGATAATCTTTTACCAGTCTGTTGGAATGAGTGCACTCTACTTTGCTGTACTCTGTTGGGGAAACAGCATCAGAGCCAGTGACACAAACAGACCAAATAAACTCATCTGGAACACTGGTTGTGCCATTGGATGTAGACAGGACACTTTTGAAGCTGTGGTGGAGAGGAGGACATTGGAAAAACTGTTATCCATCTTGGATAACCCTGACCACCCTCTGCCCCACACACTAGACAGATGGTGGTGCTCTTCCTCTCATAGACTGATACAGCTTTGCTGTCACAAGGACCAAACCAGGAGATCTTTTCTGCCCCAGGTAATAACTCTACGACACCTCATCTCTGCCCAACAGAGAATACATTGTTCTCTAATTCCTGGTTCAGTTAACTCTACTTGCTTGAGCCAGCTAATTTGCTCATCTAATACATTAACAATACAATAATTATTTACTTTTATTGCCCACATATTAGGTGCTTTTCACCTCTTCAGTTAGGTACACATTACAATGTTGTTTTCAGAACCAATCTAAATAGTCTATAAGAATAATTCAGAATGAATAATCACAGATTTCAAAATGATACACCTACTTTAGAGTGGAACCTTTGATAAGTTAATGAAACCTGAGGCAAAGGCTCAATCATGATGACTAGAATTTTCCAAAGTAAGTTAAAGATTAGTTAGTGGCAAAGCAGTTATGGGGAGGAATGTGCACAACATTGTTTCGGTCTGTTGGGGTTCACTGTGGTGTGGACCCAAAAGTGGACAGACTCAGGTGTAAAAGGTTAAGATGGTTTAATTCACAGAATGTCAGATTTATACAGAACACAATCACTTAGTGAAATGTGCAAGGTAGCGATAAGCAAGGGTAATATACTCAGGAAAGGTCTAGTTCCAGAATGTTTTTTTTGATCCAAAACGAAAGTGAGAGTGGGTCAGGCAGATAATCCTCAAGACAGGTGTCTTGGAAGGCTTACTAGGAACACAGCAGAGAGAATTTGGTAAGTGATGGCAAAACATTCCAGCAGAGTGTGGAGGGAACAGCTTGGCTTTAATATCCGACCGATGAGAGATCAGGAACAGGTGTTACAGCAACACTCCACCTCAGACACATCCACACACCTGAGGACTAAGCAGATAGAGTTAACAAGTCCAACCCAACCCAGACAGAAAGAGAGAGAGTGAGAAAGAGCGAAAGGGGAGAGAGAGCGAGAGAGAAAAGGCGGATCTGACCGGGGAGGACAAGGGGACCATGACATGGTCTCTTAATCACACGGAGGCAGTCCACAAATTGTCAAACAATGAAAGTAGCATTATTCAAATGTTGTGATAGACTTTGTGATAGCATTTTACAGGACTCATATAATTCTAAACAGGGCCGTGCAGAGACCTCTAAAGGAGCAGGTGCTCAGAGTCAAAAGGGGTATATAGAACCTGATTTTAAAAGACTGTGTTGTTAGGGCTGTGTCATGTCCTTGTGAAGGGTCACAGGAAGGCATGCTCCACAAAAAAAACTTGACAAAACGGGCACTTTGGAGAACAGGATGGCTGCCACTATACTGAAGCAAGACAGTACATATTGATTCTTCACGCTAGGGTTGCTTTCCTTATGCCCTGCTTTGAGTTTGCACAATAAACGGAGAGCTTATACAAACTTAAAAACTTTAATGTAAATGCAAACCTCTTACCAATTTGCTTTTTGCACACGTCCATGGAATAGCAACGTGATTTGCCAATGTCTGTATTGAATGATACCACTTTATTTGCTTGATGATTTGATGGACTGCCCCTATTTGGTTAAGAGACTGAAACAATGCTGTGAACATTTCCTATGACACTATTTAATCTTTAGCCTCCTTTGGAAAATTCTGGTCATTGTGATTGAGTCTTTACCTCAGTTTTCATTGACTTGCTAAAGGGTCCACCCAAATATACGTGCATTATACTCAAATGAGTGATATTCATTCTGAATTATTCTTAGACATAACAGACCATCCAGCTAATCAGGTTGCTTTAGAAATTAATATTATAACATGTACCTAAATGAAGAGGTCATAAGTCTTGGATACATTTGTGAGCAGCATATTCCTTTATTTATTTTAATGAGTCATTTATTATTGTAATACTACTACTAATAATAATAATAATAACAATGATAATTCATTAGTTATTATTCTTTAATAATGAATTAATCACAATGCAACAAATACATGACATTCTGATTGGGGGCTGAGTCCCCCTGAATCACCTCTGTATCTCTTTAATTTCAAACCACCTCTAAATATAGTTTGGAAGGAAGTTATTTTGTACTTTGTAAATTATCAGTGAAATGCTGACATCAGCTGAATCATAAAATTTTAAGGTGTGTAGTTTAATGATTGGTCCCTTGGCCAGTTCATAATACTCCAATCCATTTATCAATTTATTGTTGTTTTTCTGTAACATATAAACTGGGTTAGTATTTGTTTTGTATGTGTTTCTTTATACCTCCACATAGTAGGTAATCTATGGGACTATTAGGCAACAATATATTATGCACAGAGGTGCTGCTTGCTGCCAGGCAAGGCAGACAAATGGTTTTTGCCCCAGGCCATTGGGAGGCCCCAGCGCTGACAAACTTTCAACTGGCAATGTGCAAAGTTTGAAAAGATTATAGGAGAGACCTGATCCTGAAGGAGGTCTCACTCCTGCTGTAAGTGGTATGCATGGTTCTGTTTAAATAAAGCTAATGAAAACGATTAGAGACATTTAGTGAAAATGAAGAGAAGTTATCCTTCTAGGAGTGAAAAAAGAAAGAAGAAAAAAAGGGGAAGATGAGAAAAAAGCAAAGCAGTGGTGAGTGGAGCAGATCATAATAATTAAATATAACCCTAAATAACTAAATGTGTAAGTCTAGCCTTAACTGTGAGAGACAGACACTTGTAACTCCCACTAAGATCACATTATTTAATTTGTTTACTTTGATGTTTAATAATAGTTTACTTAGCTGGTGGAGCAGCTTAGTGTGTCCCACTCTGCTGGTCATGACTAAGTCAAGGGTGCAGCTGGGTCAGAGTCAGGAGACTCTTTGTAGGATAGCTAACAAGTTGGTAAAACTAGAATCTAGTATTTACAGTATTAACACTTCATAAACTGTCAATCTGGACTTGGCCATTGTTATGAAAATAAACATGGTCTTTGCCATTTCTAGAGTAATGTTTTATCTGTAGCTTTATAGGATACAAGTAATGGAATGATTTGAGGGGAAATTTTTGTATCTAAATCTTTGTTTCTTTGAATCTAAATTTCATAATTTAGATAAAAGAAACTATAGTGGAGTATGGCCAAGCGTGTCCAAACTTTTGACCGGTAGTGTAAGGCTGGAAAAGTAAGTGGTGCTACAAAAGAAACAGCTTCAGGAACATGCTGAAACTAATTAGGTCAATTGGAAACAGGCCATAATGTGATCAGTATAAAACAAGCACCTTAGAGAGTCTCTCAGAAGTAAAGATGGGCAGAGGTTCAGCAATCTGCCAGAAACTGTGCTTACAAATGGTGAGGCAATTTTTGAAATATAGAAAGACATTGAAAAAATGTCCAGACACTGAATTTTCCATCATCTCCAGTATATGATATCATTAAAAGAATCAAAAGATCTGGAGATATCTCTGTGAGCCAAAAACCAATACTGGATGCTTGTGATCTTTGAACCTTCAGGCAGTACTGCATGGCAAACAGGCATAATTCTGTCATGGAAATCATTGCATGGACTCAGGAAAGCTTTCAGAAATATGGGTCTGTGATCACAGTTTGCCCCCGTGGATCGCCACCTTATCGTGGTGGGGGGGTTTGCGAGTTCTCATGATCCCAGGAGCTATGTTGTCGGGGGCAGTTTGCCCCTGGTAGGGTCACCTGTGGCAAACAGGTCCTGGGTGAAGAGCCAGAC
>VUQH01085012.1:0-12294 GCA_015106775.1 Etroplus canarensis
CTAAATTGACCATAGGTGTGAATGTGCGCATGAACGGTTGTTTGTCTCTCTATGTTGGCTCTGCGACAGACTGGCGACCTGTCCAGGGTGTACCCTGCCCTACGCCCAATGACAGCTGGGATGGGCTCCAGCACCCCCCGCGACCCTGAATTGGATAAGCGGAAGATAATGAATGAATAATGAATGTTTAGTACGATCTTGGAGAATGAGAGAATGCCTGAGGAATGGAGAAGAAGTGCACTGGTACCAATCTTCAAGAGTAAGGGTGATGTGCAGAGCTGCAGTAACTACAGAGGAATCAAGTTGATGAGCCATACCATGAAGATATGAGAAAGGGTTGCTGAAGCTAGATTAAGAAGAGAGTTGAGCATCAGCGAGCAGCAGAATAGACAATCTAAATAGTTTATAGCTGCAGAGTGTAAAAAAAAGCATCTTCAGCTGCTACCTTGTATTTCCCCGAGGGGTCACCACAGTGGATGACTCTGCATCGGTACTTTGGCAGAGGTTTTAGGCCGGCTGCCCTTCCTGATGCCCTCCATAGTAGGAGGGTTGCATCCATGTATGTATTTTTGTTTTGTTTTATAAATCAAAACAGAAATTGTATAATTTCTCCCATAATTATTTTAGAAATATACAAAAGAAAAATCCTCGCTCTCTTAACACTCTGACTACTTTTCGTAATAAAGTAGCTTATTAAATGAACATGTCATATAATTTTTCCATAACATTTGTACCAACATGACTATATATAGTATATCACAAACATGCATGTCTCTTCTGACTAGATAAGCTCTCTGTGGTTTCCTCTCAGTCACAACAATTCCTCAGTGAGACACCTGAAGGCATCATCCTGATCTGCACCCTCCAGATTAACTCCTCATCTCTCCGCTGAGCTTAATGTACCATCCTGAAATCCCGTTGGCTAATCATGACTTCCAGCCCCAGCGCTTGATCTTTAACCCCAGACATGTTAACCCCATGTTTCTCTGTTGAGGGCAGACAGAACAACAACATGCTTTTTATAGATGCCTGTAATGAACTTCAATCCAGCTGCTGTCAGTGCCGGTCCTTGCAAACCATGACCTCCCTTGTTGTCGGCTGTTTTTACTGTGAGTCCTTATGAGTCAGAGCATCTGCTAAATGACTGTGACACTGCCTAAATGGGACCTTTTTACTGTCCCTGTTACAGCTGATGCCCAGCTTTTGCTTGTTGGGTAAAAGCTCCACTCAGAGACTTGAAAAATGTGCTGCTCTGAATCCAATTTCTCAATTGGGAAAAAAACTTTCTCTACTTTGAGGGTTTTCTAAACATTGAGCCAACATTCCTTGCGTGACCGGGCACCCCTCCTCTCTTCCTCTCCTCCACCTCCACCCCTTTCCTGCATCACCCAAAACACTCACTCAAAGCCATGTGTTAACACCCAAGGGTTGCCGCCTCCCTCAGGGTTTAAAAATGCTTTTATCTTTCTCTTTGTGCAGCAAAACAAACGCTGCCGGAAAGCCAGACTGGATCCTTCAGCCAGATAAAAACAAAAGCCTTTAGCAGTTGGTGAAAATGTGATACTACACTTTGAGAGCTCACCTGTAGATGTTGGGGGTGTCTTCTTCGGGGGTCACAGCAGGGGTCATGATGGCCCTCTGTGCGAATGCCTGCATTCGTTCCCTCTGTCAGTCTGAAACACAAGCCAGTCATCCACACTTATATACAGCCCAGAGAGGAGAAGAGAGGGAGGAGAAAGTGTGACCACCACAACACAGTGATTAGAGAGCAGAGAGTGAAGGAAGGAGGGGGGAAGAGAGGCATAGAAACAAAGGAGATCGAGAGAGAGAGAGAGAGAGAGAGAGAGAAAGTGAGAGAGAACGAGAGAGAACGAGAGAGAGAGAGAGAGGTTTTAAATCCCTGTTAGTTTGCTGAGCTCCTTCGAAGTCTGATCCTCCCTGGAAGGAAAAAAATCTCAGCTCATCCACTTCAATCAGTCTGAAACGCAGACGTAAACAAACGTGTCAACAACTCTGCTGTTTGTGTGCCTTCAACTTCTGACCAGATCAGGTTCCACATTTCTGAAACTTATTCACATGAAGTTCAGGTAGCTTTCATTTGCTATTTTGCTCTAATGTTCAGTGGTCCTGTGCACTGCTCTGTATGTGGCAGTAACAAAGACAATGCAAAAAATGGAAGTATCTTCTGGTTCTGAAAACTGAGGCCAAAGTGGAACCGCCTGCATTCTTTTTAATGGCCAGCAGGGGGCAATTCATCTGGTTGCAAAGAGACTTCTGGTTGTAGAGGAGCGCAGCTTTATCTCTATGGCCAAAGTAACAATTTTCCTGATGACTTCACGGGCTCCCTCACTAGTTTCAGGAACTACTGACTAAAACATAAAGTTGATTTTGCAAATTATGGCTCAGAATTATTGGACTCAGAAAGTAGGATCATCCAGTGTATGCTGATTGGCAGGTGGAATCATGGTGGCTATAGCTATCTTTTATACTATGAGTAGTAGTACCAGTAGTAGTGTCCCCGGTAGCATAGTGGTTTGTGTATTTTCCTTTGAAGCAAAAGGTCTCTGGTTAGATTCCAGGTGGGAACACAAGCCCCTCTCACCATGGAGGGTTGCATCCGGCGTTAAACCTCTGCTAAATTGCCAATGAGGAATAATCTGCTGTGGCGACCTCTTGGTGGAGAATACAAGGGAGCAGCCGAAAGGTACACACAGAGTAGTAGTATTAATAGTTGTAGAGTAGCAATGTGATTAAAAGAATTATGGAGAAGGCTGCAAAAAATTATTATTTTGTTACTTTTTTATACCTATAAAAGAGAAGATGCACACATGTATAATTATAAATACTTAATTATAATACATAAATACAGTAGTAATCTGAAGTGTCCTGGTTGTAAAGTGGTTTACACATTCACCTTTAAGCGAAAGGTCCCTGGTTCGTTTCCAGGTGGGGACACAAGCCCCTCTCATGATGGAGGATTGCATCAGGAAGGGCATCTGCCATAAACCTTCTGCGAAATTACTCATGTGGATTAATCTGCTGTGTCGACCCCTTGGGGACTATACAAGGGAGCAGCTGAAGGTACATTTTACACTTAGTAAACTGAAGTAGTCTTCAGATTACAAACTGTACTAATTAAGCAATATTCCCTCTGGGATTAATAAAGTATTCTGTATTCTAAAGTATTCTAGGCCATGTAGGACACAATTCAGTGTGTCCTATATGGCCTAAAGTGACCCCTGCTCAGCCTAAATACTGGGGTTTTCTTTTTTATATACAATAACTCTGAGCACTGAGTTAGTTAAGGTATCTTATTAGCCTACTATTTCCACTGGTTGTTTTTCAAATGTAAGAAGAGCTTGGGAAAAAACTGAACAAAGATGGGGCAGATGTGGCTCAGAAGGTAGAACAGGTTGTCTTCTATTCCGGATGCCAAAGCATCCTTGGGCAAGACATTGAACTCCCTGATGCATTTATTGGAGTGTGAATGTGTGTGTACTAGTTAGTAAGAGTTAGGCATAGAATAATGTTGTTTGTGAATAAAGCTTGTAGTAAAAAGTGCTTTGAGTGCTCAGTTAAAGTTAGGGTTACCAGATCTCAACAAATCGAAAGTGGGACAGAGATTATGATTCTGATGTGTGTGGGACTAACATACAATCTGTAGCCCATGTATGCATCATGTGTAGCTGGTTTCAAAACTACTGTACACAACAGACCATGCAGGCTCTGGTTTGTTCTCTGTTTTGTACATCGAGTGGCTGTTCTCTGGCAGACCTTGGGGGGGTGTTGGTGGCTCCAGCTTCCACAGGTCAGAATCGAGCCTGTGCAACATCTGGTTCCCAGCCATTCGCAGCCGCATGGAGCCACTGCCGCCCCCAAATAAAAAATAAATCAAACCAATAATCAACAATCAATTTAATAAAAAATCAAATAAACTATAAAGGAAATAAGGGGGCTGATGCGCTAAACACCACAGTCGCACACTATAATTGACATCTAACTTCCTACTATTTCCACAACCACTGGGCAAGAGTCAGACTTTAGAAAGCTGTCATTCAGCGTGGAGTTTTGAGAGGTACAGAACCAACAAAAGGGACAACGTCTTAGTATGTGGGATGTGGAAAAATAGATATGTAGTCCTGCACAAAGCAGGATATCTGGTCACTCTAGTTAGAGTATAGAACCTCTATATGAGTAACAGTCTGTCCATTAAAAAAAATAGAAACGTGGAGATATTATAACCTTATAATGTTTTGTACATTGAGTAGATATCCATCCACATGGACTTCTTGCAGGTTAAAGCAGGTTAAATGATTCCTTGCTGTCTGTGAATGACTGATCAGATGCCCTCTCTCACTAGTACAGGCTTTATAGTAGTAAATAAACTCCCTGGTTTCTCTTTCTTCATGCATGCACAGATGTACACAGGCCAGCACCACTGTCTGTGTCTCACAGCAGTATCCTAGTTTAACAGTGTTACATTAATTGAATGCTGGATCTGGATCAGGATCAGTTTGTAATATTTTCTTGAGAGCATCAAAATGATATCTCTCATTTTTTCTTATTTCAGTTTGAATTTTGGTTGTGAAGTCATGACGCTTAAGTGTCTAGTTTTATCTCAGAATGGTAAAACAGAATGTCAGTGATGTAGTAGCTCATCTGTCTTAGGATTCCTCACAATTCCCAGGTTATTGCAATGTGTGAAGTGTAGAAAGAAAATGATAAGCTTTTTCAACATTGGTTGGCTGTATTGTGCAAAATAATGAGAATTAAAATCTGGAAATCAAAAAAGACTCACAAACATTCATAGGCACAATAACAGCCCTATTTCTTGACTGGCCCTATTTGAGCTTAAGACATTATTAATAAACCTTTATATAAAGATGCCACAGGGGCATACAAAAACACTTATTTACAGCCCAGAACATTATTTCTAGGACTAGCAATTCTTGTGAAAATGGAAGAGTACCTGTAAAATGACAAATGTGGCACTGACCTCAGACTTGAGCACAGTTTGGATGATGAGCCGTTCATTGTGTGCATGTTTGATTAAATTCTGACAACTATTGTAAGGAGAAGCAGCGATTCTTGTGAAAATGAAAAAGTGCCCATAAACTGATCAAAACAACCTTGACTTTGAGTATAATTTGGGTGAATACCCATCAGGGGATTATTTTGTGTAGGTTGGATTAAATGCTGCCCAATACTGTAGGAAGAGAAGCAAATCACTTGAACTGTAGGCAGATGGGTAACAGACACCTTGCTATGGCGTTGTCTCATTGATCCTTTGGTCTGATTAACTAAAAATCAAAACTATTGGTTCAACATCGACTCCAAAAGTTAATCACTCTTAAGTTTTTTCTCCCCTGCAAAACCCTCCGTAACTTTTTGAGTAATGCTTCTAACAAGCTGACAAACCAAACCCATCACATAACCTGCTTGGCTGAGGTAAAACTCCTCTACTAAGAGCTCTGAGTTTACAGTTAGCTGGTGAGACTAATCAGCGAATCATCCTGCAATAAATGTACAAGCATTTTAGCATCTATTGTGCCCTGTGGTGCACCAATGTTTTCTCTCTAATTTTGCTGAACATTTAAATGGAGCATCTCATACAGGACATGCCAGTCTGCTAGTTTAATAAGTACAGCCACATAAACTCGACAACCCTGAGAAAATCTGTTCAGTCAGAGAACAGGAAATCAGAGGTCTCAAAAGTCACAACACTCTCTTCCCAAATTAATATGCAGCAGGTTTAAGTAGTATCTTCTTCTCTGAGCATTTCTTAATTTGTATCCTCACTCCTCTGTGCAGCAGAGTGTCACTATGCTAATTAAATGACATTACATGTGGACCCAGCACTTTAACCCAGCCCGAGCCAAGATTCCAGTGGTTAACCACAGATATTTACAACCAGGAGACAAAAGTCATAGAGAATCTGATCCCTGTGAGCCCCTCTGTTAAATATACACATGGATTTTCCCTTTTAACTCTTTGTTTTCAGACTTAAGAGTAAATGATTCCACTAAACAGCATTTACAGAGATTTGCAACTGTAGGAAAAAGGAGAGTGTAGTTTGTTTTTGAGGGGAAATATATCATTATGAAAGAAACCTGATGCAGCAACCCTTTCCTTTAGTTGTAATTGAAACATTAACATTCGTGTTCATTCATCATGAGCTTTAAACATCAGAGAGCATGTTCCTGATGAAGCTTCAAGAGCTTAAAATTAAAAAAGTCGGTCCTTTATTTTTCTATTGTACTTCACAAACTGAAACCTGTAGCCTGGTTTTTGTTTAAAGTCCAAATAATTGACAGGACTAGACTCGACTTGTAATCTGGAAATGTGCATGGGCTATCTGTGGCTCCTATCTATTTTCTTTGGGCTGATGACTTTAAGAGTGTGTGAATTTGTTTTGTATAATTCAACATGATGATGTCTTCATATGGGGCATGCTAAAAACCACACCCGCTGCTCGCTGGTATGTGAATATACTCACACTTGGTTGCTCCTTAGTGGCGTTGGACTTTGATTGTGATCTATGTTACCAAAACTGCATAAAGTCAGGGGTTTTCGTGTATGGGCAAATTCTGGATCTGCCTAAGGAGGGTTTGGAAAATCACCAACACTGTAATATTGTTTTATTCAAACATTGATCATGAAATGGTCAGACATGACAGTAAAAAACATAGATTATGTCAAATAAGATAACACAAGTTCACTGTCTTTACCGTACTCAGACCAGTTATATATGGGCCCATACTGAGCCAGAAGAAAACCTGAAAACACATTGCAAGAACAAAGTTACACATATGAGACAATTCAACATGATAAAATAATACAATTAAATATCAAAATAAAAAAATACCAAGAGCAATAGCAAAACACTGCCAAGTTTTTGTTCACTATTGATGTATTGGCCATCGCTCACACAGATGGTAACATCAACACAGCACCAGTTAGCACTGTTTTAGCCGTACTGCAGTCTTCTTTTCAACAACAGGTGTCATTGCCCAGCTCTGGATTAGAAATAGAAAATGTACAGGCAGGGAGATTTGAAGTGGTTTTTCCAAAGTTTCCTACGCAACATTTCACGTTTTCCAACTGTTGCAACAGTCTCCCTCTGTGAGTCCCTGAACTCTCACATTCATGCATGTATGACCTGCTCCAGGCAAGCCACCTTGCTTGCGTTGAGCCTGTCAGTTTGTCAGAACTGGGAGCTGCACAACAAGCTTAAATGACACCAAAAGTACAAATTACAAAGAAAAAAGCACAAAAGTGATACAGTCACTGCTGACACACACCACCATGCACAAAGAAGACAATGGAGTGATGGGTTCTAAAACTTGGTTGGGACCTGTAGGCATCCAATTGTAATATACGTCTTAACTCTTTAGCTTCATTCTTCAAAATGCAGAGAAGTCCAGTGGAATCAGTGACAGATGTTGAGTGACTCTGACACAGTTTTTGAAGATAGGAGAAATTTGCCCTTTAACATGTGTTCAGTGTTTTAAAACCAGACACATCTACCCTAATAAATTAGCTGGCATATTTATACATTTAAAGTAATAAAATATGTAAAATGTTGAGATACCTGAGTCTGATACCTATGCAAGAACTTTTTCAAATATTTTATTGCATTTGATTCATTTTACTGTCTTTTATTGTACATTTTTGTTTTGCGTCTCGCATTCATGTAAAGCAATATAAGCTTAACCCTAACTTTAACTCTCTGGAGTCGACTGATGTGCCGGGGCGTCCACAGCACAGGACCGAACTCTTGCTTTTCTGCACAAGGCAACAGTCCACGTCCACGCATTGGTCATGTGATTTCAGTCCATCCTGTCCAAATCACATAAAACCAAGTGTTCAGTCACGTGATGTGGGTGCACACTCACATCTGTCAACTCTAGAGGGTTAAAGGACCAGTGTATGCTATTAAGTTCCATCTACTGGTGAGAATGCAAAATGTAATGGCTGAGTACTCATCCCCACCCCTCTCCCTTTCCAAAAAACGTGCAGTGGCATTTGGAGAAGACAATGGAATCTTCCAACAGTATTTCCAGTGCAGAGGTAAATGTATGTAGATCTGAACAGCACAAATCAGATTTTTTTCATATCAGATTCAGCCTGCTTTCAAATGTGGTCCTAAATCAGATATTTATTCAATGTTTTTCAAAGCAACCTCAGTCTGAATGCTCATGTCACATTTCATCCAACTTGAAGTGAGACAATTCAATTCAGTTTAATTTTATTTATATAGCACCAATTCACAACAAAAGTGACCTCAACGCGTTTTACACTGTAGAGTAAAGATCCTACAGTGTTACCCCAAAAATCAAACAATCCCCAATGAACAAGCACTCGGTGATTGTGGGAAAGAAAAGCTCCCTTTTAACTGGAAGAGACCTCCAGCAAAACCAGGTTCAGGAGGGGCAGCCATCTGCCTTGACCAGTTGGGCGAGAGGCGAGAGAGAAGAGAGAAAGGAGAGCAAAATGGTTGTCACAATTTTGCAACGGAGGAGCCGAGACACGACAAGATCAAATGTAAACATGGACAAAACAAGCACGACAGACAGCGTTGATGGAGTTAGTCAGTAGAAAATAAGTGAAGTTTTCCACACATAATTATAATGTGAAGGACCACGCAAAAATCTCAGCAAAGCCTGGAACTGAGTGTTGAGCAGTGTGAACGTAGCCTTAGACTCGGTTCGTAATGACAGATCACCAGTTGTTACAGACCAATCACTTAAAAGCAAAGTGCTCCGAGATGAAAAATACCAGGAAAGGCTTGCAGCAGCAGATAACTGTTTTGAGGGAATGTACAAGATGTGCCAAAAACTGCTAAACTGAAATATAGCAGATTAAAACAGTTGTGTCCCATATGAAATCAGAGCACCAACACTGTGCTGGTATATAAAAAAACAAAACAAATAAAGCAACCTGCAAGTCAAATAACTATATCCACATACTTTCCACATATCCATCACTGGATTATTGATCTGTGGTGCCTTGAGTAGACTTCTGTTGTGAATTGGAGCTATATAAATAAAACTGAACTGAATTGAATTGGATATTGAATTTATTTTTATTTTTCTTCTTCTTCTTCTTCTTCTTCTTCTTCTTCTTCTTATTATTATTATTATTATTATTATTATTATTATTATATGTATTATATAAGTATTAATAAGTATTAATAAGTATTATATATACTTACTTTTCTTAAAAAATCTTAAATTTCAACTGAAGAAGTGTGCAACAACCCTCAGAAGCTGATCTTTTCTATGTTTGCACAAAGATGAAAATAATGCAGGTCAGAAGAAACCACAGAACTTGAGGGTTTAGCTGAACAACCTGTTTCTTGAAGATTTGACATCAGAACTCATGCATGTGTGTGTGTGTGTGCTTCCTTGAACTCACTGGCTCCTGGTGACTCAGATGTTTTTTCCTCCTCTGGATAATCTATGATTAGTGCCTCCTTCAGATCTTCTCTCTGAGCTCATCACGTACAGTTTTCTCACATTTATTCCTGAACATGGCTTTTCTTTTGTCTTTTTAAGCCAACACACAAACATACACACTGTGTGTTTTAAAGGTCAAAACTGATGCCAGTGGGACACCCTGACAGACAATGGGACGCGCCATCAGTTGTGACAGACTGTAGGTCTTAATTATACGCTGTGTATTTTTGTGTAGGAGGGAGCATTTTTTGGGGGGGTGAATAGAAATCTAAGCAACATTGTTTGGTGCAGTCATCTGTGTGTTTCTTGATGCTGTGTAGCAACAGATCATCCACACTTTCCAGTGGTCCCTTTAAACAGAGCTGTGTTTACTTTGGGGAAACACAAATTTCAGAGTAAGTTATCTTGCAGCGAAGTTTACCTAAATAACTGAAGACTGCTTTCCATTAAGAGAGTCAGAGGAGCCAAAGAGTTCAGGAGCAACATATGTTACCCAACCATTAAATTGGCAATATGACGAAGTCAACAAAAGTCAAGTGTGACACAAACTACACAGCACACATTGGTTTGGAAAATAGACTGTAAAAAAGATGGTCATAGCCACCATGACGTCACCTGCTAGTTTTTGCACTCTGCGTTTTGGAGCCTCATTCACTGCTTTTTAACTGCTGCCAAGCTGCTTTTTGGATCCAGAGGTGACTATATGCTGACTGGAGGGTAAAGTTCAAAGATATCTGTGAATTCTAGCAGGTTTGGTTAGCAAACTCTATTTATAAAATGTAAAAGTGCAATGCACAGGCACAGAAACCTGCTATTTAGAGTTAAGTAAAATACTAGAGTTTCACTCAGGTAAAATTCTTGCAGTGTAATAAGTGTGAACTTCTTGGATGGGCTGTGGTTTAAATCAAACCTTTTCCATCCATTGTTGACATTTGACCTCACCGTGTCTCGCCTCCTCTGGCGCATAATTATGACATCCGTCTTACTTCAATGACAAAAAGCTAGATGAAATGCAACATGACAATTCAGACTGAGGTCGCTCTGAAAAACATTGGATATGTATGGATTTAGGACCACATGTGAAAGTGGGCTCAATCAGATTTGAAAAAGTTGGATCTGTGCTGTTCAGATTGTCATTAAAAAAATCAGATACGGGTCACTTTGTGAGAAGGTAGCCCAAGCGGCTGCTGCTGAGTGCCTTTTATTTAATACATTTCCTTACAAAGAAAGCAAAAATCATCAGCATGCCAAGTACAGTATAGAGTTTGACTGCTTGCTAGCTTTCAAAGCTCCTCAGTCTGCATTCTGTTTTTACTTTTCTGATCTGACCGTCCGTTCTTCTGTTTGTTGATGTGATTGGCTAAAATTAGTCAGTGGTAGACATTTATAGACAGATGGTTCAACCAATCACCTGTCTAGTATTTTCTGACAGTGGCTGTACTTTTCCAGACAGTTTCCAAAGACAACTTTCCAGATGGTTCTGTGTAACAAACCATCTGGTGGGAATGGTACCTCTGTCAAAATGCATCCAATTAACATCCCAAGAGAAGTTAGGATTGATGAGGGAATCTCATATTGCTTCCTGCTGTGAATACACACATCATTTTTCAGGACTAATATTCAGCCTTGGACAGCAGGAAATCACAAAAGCTTTTAGTTTGTCCATAAACACAGTGCTAGAGATGTCTCTCCTGTCTCTGCACACTCACCAGAGAGCAGTATGTAATAAACCTGACAGTATAAACATGAAATATATCATTATGCACTAAAATTCATATATAAAATAATAACAAAGAACAACAAAAACACATTTGCCTAATTTAAAAGCTGTCTTGTGGAAATTAATTTTGAAATAAGTTAGGTTAAATAGGCCTTATTAAGAAGAAGTCAGACTGATTTAAAAACTTGGGCAGAAATAAAAGTTGTAATTTTTGCTGATTTAAACTGTCAATAAAGAAAATTAAGAGCAGCCCTATAATAGTGAGGTGATACTGAAGTTACTGAAGCTGTTCTTAGAAAAACAGACTTCCTGGGCTCTGGCAAGCCCTTTTCGTGACACAGGACAATTACAGGTCACTCTCGCTTGTCCTCTCCAGCGAATGCGACTCTCAAACTGAGTATCTACACAGAGGAGCAATGAAGAACTGCTCTGTCACAGAGATGTGCCTGCGTCATAGCATAACTGATACCACAGCTGAGCTAGAAAGCTGCAGTGACACTGGTAAGAAATCAGATATTGGACTTTGTATTTATATTAATGAGGCACAGTGTATGAACACAACCATAGCTGATTTTAAGTTTAGTCAAAGTTAGTTTTCTCAATTTGGAAATGCGTTTTTTACATCTTATCACTGTTTTGTTTTGAATCTTCTTTTTCTTCTTCTTCTTCTTTCTGCTGCTCCCATTAGAGGTCGCCACAGAAGATCATCTGCCTCCATCTCACCCTATCCCTTGCATCCTCTTCCCTCACACCAACCCTCTGCATGTCCTCCTTCACTACATCCATCAACCTTCTCTATGGTCTTCCTCTTCTCCTCCTGCCTGGCACCTCCAGCCCCAACATCCTTTGTCCAGTATATCCACTATCCCTCCTCTGAACATGTTTAAACCATCTCAGCCTTGCCTCTCTGACTTTGTCTCCAAACTTCTCAACATGAGCTGTCCCTCTGATGGACTCATTACTAATTCTGTCCATCCAGGTCACTCCCAAATCTGCCACCTCCAGCTCTGTCTTTTTGTCAGTGCTACCGTCTCCAAACCATACATCATAGCAGGTCTCACTACCATCTTGTAAACCTCCCCTTTCACTCTTGCTGCTATCCTTCTGTCACAAAGC
>VUQH01085013.1:0-15991 GCA_015106775.1 Etroplus canarensis
GAGGGTGGAGTGGGTGGAGATGAGTGTCAGGGGTCCTTTGTGACAGAAGTATAGCAGCAAGTGTGAAAGGGCAGGTTTACAAGACGGTAGTGAGACCTGCTATGATGTTTGGTTTGGAGACGGTGGCACTGACAAAAAGACAGGAGGCAGAGCTGGAGGTGGCAGAATTGACAATGTTGAGATTTTTACTGGGAGTGACCAGGATGGACAGGATTAGAAATGAGTACATCAGAGGGACAGCTCAAGTTGAGAAGTTTGGAGACAAAGTCAGAGAGGCAAGGCTGAGATGGTTTGGACATGTTCAGAGGAGGGATCATGGATATATTGGACAAAGGATGTTGAAGATGGAGCTGCCAGGCAGGAGGAGAAGAGGAAGACCACAGAGAAGATTGATGGATGTAGTGAAGGAGGACATGCAGAGGGTTGGTGTGAGGGAAGAGGATGCAAGGGATAGGATGAGATGGAGGCAGATGATCCGCTGTGACGACCCCCAACGGGAGCAGCCAAAAGAAGATGAAGAAGTTCATCAAAAAAGCGTTTGTTGCAGTTGAGGTCAGGGCTCTGTGCTCAAGTTCTTCCGACCCAAACTAATCCAACCATGCCTTTATGGGCCTTGGTTTGTGTACTCTGGCATGCTTTACACAACTCCATCCAACATTTGGTACTGCACTTGGTGATAGAAGGCTTATATTTAGCTGTCTGGCCATGGAAACCCACGCCATGAAACTCCAGGTGCACAGTTTTTGTGCTGATGTTAATGCCAGAGGAGGTTTGGAATTCTACAGTCACTAGAGCATTGGCAACTTTTACACACTATTATGCCTGAGCACTCAGCAGCCATGCTCTGTAACTTTTAACTGGTCTGCCACTTGGCTGAGTTGGTGTGGTTCCAAAACACTTTCATTTTACAATAATAACACAGTTGTCAGGTTTACTCAGATTGGACCAAAGGAGCAGACTGGACTCAGGAATAAAAGACAGTGAAGGTTTATTTACAGGAGGAGAAATGACAATGGCTGGCTGAGAATGTGCAAGGAGGTAAGAGAGAAATGTTCCAGCAGAAGGGATCCAGAGAGGGCTGAGAGTGGGTCAGGCAGGTTCCACAGAGTCCGGGTATGGGTTTGGTCCTAGGGATGTGAAAAATGAAGGAGGTCAGACTGGCAAATCTGCATTCTACAGATCAGAATGCAATAAGGAGTCAAAACAGGTTTGAAAACTGGCCTGGCTTACTACAAGAACTGTAGCTATACTCTGGCGGAGTTCCTAGAAGTCTGCAGGACTTATATCTGGTGTAGATCACCAACTAGTTCCAGGTGTGGAGCTTCAACTCTGTCCATGTTGTCCAGCACCTGAAACTGGTGAAATAATTAGATCCCCCCAACCTGACCCCCAGACAGTGAAAGAGAGTGTGTGAGTAGTTCCAAGGCTGGCAGGCAGGGGACCATGGCAACAGCTGAGTGTGGAATATCAAGGAGGGAAGATATTTTACCAGCTGATTTGTTGCAACAGAGGCATCCGACTACAGTCGAATACTGGAATTCATTGAGCTCTTTAGAATAAACCAGATATTTAGTAAAGGCAGACTGCAAGAGTAGGTGCTTGATTTAACACCTGTGGCAATGGGACTGAATAAAAATCCAGAATTCATTAAGAGGGATTAAGAGGTGTGGCCCAATACGTTTGTCCATATAACGTATCTCATAGGATTCATTAGCAGATGGACTTGGATTATTTGTGGTGGAAAAACAGGGGTTTGAATTTCTTGTTCAAACTAGAGAAACACCCTCCGAGGGATTAAGAGTCAAATGGCAGTTTGCTTGCTCAGTGGTTAGCACTGTTTCTCATAGTAGGAGGGTTCAAACCCAGCTAGAGCCCATCTGTGTGGAGTTTGCAGTTCTCCCTATGCTTGTGTGGGTTTCTCTTCCGCATCAAAAACCATGATGGGTTAATGGTGTAGTGCTTATCTGGGCCCAGGACACTGTCCCAGAGACAGATTCCTAATCTCTTCCAAATAAAGGTTTGTATCTGTATAATGTAATAAAGACAGACTGATTTTGTGCTGTCAGATCTGTCAACATACCTCAAAACCACTCCCGCTTGTAAAATTATTTAAATGCTATTCAAAGATTAGGCCACTACCATCTAACAAAAGAGTTTAAATAAATGTCAGGAGCTGAGCTTCAGAGTGAGGGGTAGGTGCATGGAGGGGATGCTTCAACCTGCTGTTTGAAAACTACTTAACTACCCCAGTTCTTGTATTTACGGGCTATTCTTGGAGTAACAACAGCAGGAATCACTGCTGTTAAAGTAGGAGTTAAGCGTGCAGGCCGCCCTCCAGGGACAACATGCCAGAAGCCCACAGCAGCACACCCAGAAAACTGGCAACACACGTGCTTTGAGTCATGTAGACCACAGAAAGCAATTCATCCTGCAGGAGCAGCAGTGAATGTGGTTCAGCAGATAGCCTCCCTGGACTCTTCTGCGGTCAGCTCCTGTTCAGGCTTTACTCTCCACTGAATTCTGTCAAAACTTCCAAAACAACTAAGGGCAAGTGGAAAAGGTGAAGAGACAGAATGAAAAGTGGCCTCAGCACAATAGCAGGTTTAGAAGTGCAGTATGTTGAGAGAGATTTTGGGTTGACTGCACTTTTCCTGCAGTACACTGCCAGTGTCAACTGGAAACCTGGACTTCTTGCAGCGACACGTCAGGAGCAGATTCCTGAGGCAGATGAGGAGAAAGCTGCTGAAAATCAGTTCAACACAAAGTCATGACCCCAACATAAGAACACATTTGATGGAAATGACAGCATATTAGTCACAAACTGAGTCCTTCAACATATTTCTGAAAGAATCCAATTTGAAACATCTTTTTTCCTTGCTCCTTTAACTTAAATCAGCCCAAAATAATCAGTGGAAACACTTTAAACTGCTTTTAACCCGTCCAATACCCTACACTCATCAGGCTCACAGAGGAACAATGCCACCTGCAGGCCAATACATAAAAATACAGTACTAAAGCCAAGAATTATTTTTAGCACATGAAACCAGTGAGGTTTATGATCTTCATCCACTCTCTTCTCATTAAAGCTACCCTACCCTCCAAACACCAAAATTATGAAAATCACTCACATCTGTAACCCCACAAATATCTTTGTAGCCCAATCTTTTGATAATAAAAAACGAATGACATATTTTTGTATCTATGTCAGCATCATTCCATAATTTAACTCCAACTATAGAAACACAATGAAAAAAACACCTCTCAAATGGTATTTACACTGCAGAAAAAAACACTTCACTGCAGTTTGAACATTATTTACAGCATTTTAAATTAAAATGAGTCATTAAATTTCACAATGTGGGAAACAGCCTAACAGTGTGATCAGAATAACAGGGCTTGGTAATAAAGCCTGTGCTTTTTTATTCTGATACAGTACAATGCAAAACTCTTGAGCTACCCCTAATTTCTCTATATTTTGCTTCCAAGTATTCAGAGTTTCTTATAATTTTTAATGGCCCTGAGCAAGCCTCGCCAGGCTTTCTGGAGGTGTTTCAAAGTTGTTCTTTAGACATTGGCTACTTTTTCACTCATTTTAAATCCAATCTTTGTATCTGACCGTTTTCAGAGGATTTTTTTTTCTTTTTTGTTAATCTACATCTAGAAAGTATAACAGCAAGATTCTAGAATGCTGACATATATGTAAGGTTTGATTTTGCAGTAGAATGTTGATATACATCAATAATAAAGCTCTAGAATGCTGGTAAGATTCTAAAATGTTGACACATTAATTAGGTATACCTGTTCAGATGGATGGCCAGGGTGGTATTTCAGGAACTGCTGATCTGCTATGATTTTCCCACACAACTATCTCTGGGGTTTGCAGCGAATGATCTGATCAAGAGAAAATGTCCAGTGAGTGGCAGTTCTCTGGATAAAACTGTCTTGTTGATGCCAGAGTTCAGAGGAGAATGGCCAGACTGCTTTGAGCTGATAGGAAAGCAACAGTAACTGAAATAACCACTTGTTACAATCAAGTTATGCAGAAGAGCATCTCTGAATGCATAATACATCAAACCTTGAAGCAGATGGGCTACAGCAGCAGAAAATCACAGTGGGTGCCACTCCTGTCAGGAAACTGTGGTCACAGTTCAGCACAGGCTCACCGAAATTACACAACAGAAGATTGGAAAATTTTTCCTGGTGTCATGAGTCTTAATTTCTGCTGCCTCATTCAGATGGTACGGTCAGAACATGGTATAAAACGTATTAAAGTGTCGATCCTTTCTGCCTTGTATCAAATGTTCAGGATGGTGGTGGTGTAATGGTGTGGGGGATGTATTCTTGGCACACTTTGGCTCTCTCAATACCAATTGAGTATCACGTAAACACCACAGCCTACATGAATATTGTTGCTGGCCATACCCATCCTTTTATGACCACAGTGTATCCATCTTCTGATGACTGTTTTATGCAGGATAACATGCTATGTCACACATCTCAAATCGTCTCAAACTGGCACATTAATCCAACAGAGCATCTTTGGGATGTGGTGGAACAGGAGATTTGCATCATGAATGTGCAGCTGACAAATTTGAGATGTCATAAAAGCTCTCGTAGGTGCAATGCGCAAGTGGCCAAATAATTTTGTCCATATATCGTGTACTTTGCTTAACAAATTTATTAGACCTTTGGCTGCTCTCTTGTATTCACCCCAAGGGGGCGCCACTGTGGATTAATCTGCATTGGTTATTTGGCAAGGTTTAACGCTAGATGCCCTTCCTGACGCAACCCTCCATGGTGAGAGGGGCTTGTGTCCCCACCTGAAATCAAACCAGGGACTTTTCACTTTTAGTTTGTGTTTTTTCTTGTCTCTGTGTGCTTTTCTTGCAATCCTTGTTTCTCTTCCATCCAGTATTCGGTGGTCTGCTGGGCCCCGGGCAGCACAGAGCAGGACAGGAAGAGACTGAACAAGCTGGTCAGGAGGGCCAGCTCTGTCCTGGGCTGCCCATTGGACTCTGTGGAGGAGGTGGGTGAGAGGAGGATCTTGTCCAAACTCACATCCATCATGGACAACAGCTCTCACCCACTGCACCAGACTGTAGAGGGGCTGAGAAGCTCCATCAGCGGACGACTGAGGCTCCCCCCAGTGTAAAAAGGAGCACTACCACAGGTCCTTCATCCCCACTGCTGTCAGACTGTTTAACTCTGCTCTGTAACAGTAGTATTACACATCTGTTGTCTATTACATATCTACATAACTTATAACTTATTCCCTGTATATAAGATGCTTATATTTTACTTTTATTATTGACTATTTATCACATCGTGCACATTTCCAACTCTCTGCACCTCACTGTGTGTTACTTTTGGGCTGGTGTAACTAGTGAATTTCTCCATTGTGAGATAAATAAATTCTGTCTTAACTTTTCCCTCACACTGTAACTGTTCACTCAAATGACTGCCCCTGACTGAGCCTCTTTCTTTTAGAGGCCTCTTCGTGCTAAAAGGGAGTTCTTTTCCACCTTCACCAAGTACTGCCCATTGTTATTGATGGGGTTTTCTTTAGGGTCTATACTTTACAATATAAAGTGCCTTGAGACAACTGTTGTTGAGACATGGCACAATGCAGTACCGTTAAATAGAATAGGCCAGCAGTTTTCAACCTTCTTGTGACACGCCTGCATAACATAGGCTCTTTATCATCTGACATGTTGTTAGGTCTTATTTTGATTGTAGTTTTGATAGCCCATTTATCATGGGAACTCGAAAGAGCAAAATACCTGGAGCTTTTTTTTTTGCATGAGTACGGCCACTCTACTCACACATACTGTACCATACTTCCCTTGTCTTCAGTTGGTGAGTTGTTGGTTAACTGGGGTTTGCTCCAGATACGACAGTGCTCCATTTTCATCTTTATGAACATCCTTGCTGGTAATCAGGACCTAAGATGTGTCACTCTCCCCTTGCAAACACACTTTTTGACAAACGTTTTTGAAAGGGGCAAATGTGTACATACAGTACATACAAAACACTAACACTGCTGTCATTACTTTTTAGGCAGCTGTTTATTGCTATAATACCGTAAGATTGTCACAGAACACCTGAACAGCAGCTTCTACCACCTTCTGTTTATGAGGGAAAGCCAATCAGAAGAAAGCTGGCTTAAGGGGAGAGGACCTAAAATGACATCAGAGGATGAACTAAGGGGCTGCACCAAGGTCCAGTGTAAGACAAATAAGATTGTTTTTAACTGTGACTCATGCAAAGCTACTCTGAAAAGCCCTCATTTAAAAGAAAAAAATCCAGACGAAACAATAAAACTGATCCATGAGAAGTTGCCTTATGTAAAGATTTATTAATTTATAATACAAGCTTTTATGTAGACCACATTGCATTTTAGTTTTTACACTTATTCATACTGAGCTAAACTTCATAGCAGTGACATTGATTGACAAAAACACAAACCAAAAGACACTCGATGGAGGGAATCAAAGGGTTTCTGACTGTTTCTGAAGAAACCGCATCCCATCAACACTCCCAGTGCACCACCATCTTTTGTTAAGACCACATGCCCCCCACTAACCCTCATACATTATGCCACGCGATCACACACCCTCAGACACGCTCGCACACAAACTCACCCACACTGAAATTCAACAAATACCTATACACAAGATAAAAATTGATATATTTAAATTTCAATATTAATGATATTACTGAATTTCACAATAAAAGGCAAACAAGAAGAAATGACAGCATCCAAATGAAATAGGAGGTGAAACACCACCAAAACTTTCCTTTTTTTTTTTTCCTCGTCATCCAACGGGAGAACTCTGCCTCATTTTCAGTGGAGGAAGGCATCACACCAATACCGCTCCTCTCTCACATCTTCAACTGCTTCTTCTGTCTGCATTTAACTGGCCCGCTGCGCCGGCTCCCGTTACGAGGAAGCATCGACAGCCTAGTCATTAAAGTCTCCGCCAGAAGTACAAAAACCCAATGGCACGCAAGTAAGTCACCAAATCCTCTGGCCACATCTCTTCAGCCTCTCTAGGAGTCTGTTCTCATGGACCCTCAGGTGTTTACGCAGCTCCTTCAGATAAAAGTCTTTCTTCCATTGGTCCACTGCCAGGTACGAACAGACACAGGTGCTGATACAGACCAAATGGTTCAGTTACTGAGAGGCAGAAACAGTTTGTGACGAGGATGGCACATTTTCTACCACGTAGGGGATTTAATGTCTGTTCATGTGACCAAAACAAAAAGCTGTTAGGCAAGAGGAGATGAAACACAACACTTTAGAATTAATCTGGTTAAGTGCAACAAGAGGGCTAACACCATTCAGTAAGACCTGGGGGAAACATCCGAATGACTAGTAGGAAAGGGTTAAAGCCCACACATCCTTTATAGCACTTCTGTGTCCATGAAGAGAGGCGAGTTTCTGTGTTTTTTCACCACATGACAGCTCTTTAAAACATCTCCAGCAGCGAAGAGATCCGTGATGTTGTTCAATGTCATGATCTTCAAATAAAAAGTAGTAACAACAGCAAAAGTTTGGGGGCAGAAAAGTGAATATATTGGCACAAAAAAAGCCTCAGATTGGACAGTTCAACCAAAGCGAGAGAGGGCCCCAAACGGACTTCCTGCATTTTATTCCAGATCTGCAGCTGACGGGACGACAGGCAGGACAGAGCGGAGAAGGAGTGTATGCATGTTTGAATGTGTTTAATGTGTTTATGTGTGATGTTAAGGGAAGGGATTATGTCATTTCTGTAGCTTTACAAGAGGAGGCAGCAGTTGCTCTCTGTGGTTTTTTCTCTGTTCCTTTGACCTGCAGACAGGAGAGCAGAGACATGAGCTGGGACAGAAAAAACAACTAACTGACATGAGATGGAAACTGCTACAAATCAACTCTGTGCAGGATAATGGAGAGTAGGTTGAGGCAGATGCCTGCCCCTCCCCCACCCTGATTCTGCTGGAGGTCATTTTCCTGTTAAAAGGGAGTTCTTCTTCCCTACTGTTAAGTGCTCCTCATAGGGAACCATTTGATTGTTGGGGTTTTCTCTTGAAGATTGTAGGTCTTTACCTTAAAATATAACTCACCTTCAGGCATTTGTTTTTGTAAATTGGTCCTGTACAAATAAAAGTGAATAGTGGAATTCTGCTATGAAGCCCTGTATTTGTCATTTTCACTGCGTTTTGAAAGTGGATGTGACAAGAAAGGGGTGGATCCAACAGCTCAACAGCTTACTGGCTAACAACTTCTGACTGCCAAATCAATAGCCAGGGAGTATAGCCTGTATAGTCCTCCTTTTTGGTTCTAATAATGACCATAATTTACAAAATGAATGATATGTTCTATTAAATGACCTGAAACAAGCAACTGAGTTGCAAATGAGCTTCATCTTTGGCCTCATAACCTTTAAAATGTTCTCAGTTCTCCATCTCATAAATGTTCTTAAATCTCTTACCCACCATAGTTATTAACCACACAAAGTCTGGTAAAAATCCAGTACACATTCTCAACTCCTGTAGTAGTAACAAGATTTGTAATGGACTGACAACCCGAAAACATAATGCCTCCAGGCGGAGGCATAATAATAAAAGTCAGCTTTAGTTTGTCATCTACCTTAATGACATTTTTGGAAATGGGTGATTTTGGTGTTCTAATAAGGTCTTATAGGAATTATTAGTCCCAGGAGTTCAAATATCTGTATTTCCTTCGAACTTTGTTTTTTCTCATAAATTTATCAATCTTTTAATAAATAAGCTATGAAATAAAAATAAAAACAAGGCGCACTGGAAAAGTTCCTCACCATGAGAGTTGGGCTCTGGAAGGGTCTCTCTGGCAACCAAATGCATGACGGTCGTTCGGCCTGCTGGCAGCTTTAGAGCTTAAAACAGAAACATACATCATGAGTCATTCTTGTAATTAACACTATGATCAAATAGCAGCTACAACAACAGCTAACTATAAATTATGACCTTGTTCAAAAAGCACTTTTGACTGCTCCCTTGTGTTTCCCCAAGAGGCTGCCACTGCAGATGAATCCACATTGGTACAGTTTTTACACTGGATGCCCTTCCTGACACAACCTTCCCATGGCAGGATGGACTTGTGTTCCCACCCGGACTTGAACCAGGGATCTTTTGCTTGCAAGATGAATGTGTAAATCACGACACTACAGAAGCCCAAATTATGCCCTTGTCCTGTTAATATTTGTGTCTGGTACAAATTACTTTATAAATTCTAATGTAAATGTTTTAAACTTTGAGTGAGCAAGCTGGATCACTTACGACCGCAGTTGTCCTACCATGAATAATCACTCTACTTGACATCAGGGTCATCATCAGGTTGAAGCTAAAAATGAATCAGTCACATAATAAAGTTTTTGTACGTACTACAAGCTTTGCTGTGGCTTTAATTTCTTCAGACTCTGTGGACCTTGGAACTAGGTGAAGCTGTGCAAGAAACGTCTTCTCAGTTTCTACATATACATATTCAATCAGGCAGCCTCACTGAAATCTTTTACAAGAGAGACCAAAGAGCAAGGAGACATTCACAAGAATATAATCAGCTTTTTTGACATTTGTGATAAGGAGCAGTGTACTGTGATACACGTGGTTTTACTAACAGTACAGAATACCTCCTTAGTTGAGGACAGATGAAGGCTGGCTGCACTGCAAGAGACAGGCATCCTTTAACTGGATAAAAAAAGTAGTTTTGTGGGTGCTGTTTATAGCTTGAATTGCAGGACAAGCAGAGCCCCATATAGAGAGTCCCATGTACCATATACTCCTGTGAAACTGTGCAGTATGTTTGAATCCGATGAGTTTCCTAGCTCTGATGCTGATGGGATTTGCCAAATTAAAAATCATCTGTCTTGATTTCAAGTCGAGGTAATGCTCTTCTTGATTTTTAACATAAATCTATACTACTTTAAATTTTCATGATTAGTGCTAAGAGAATCAGCAGCCACAGCTTTCTCAATGGATAGCCTTTTAACAGTGGGGAGATTACCACACTCTGTGGCCCCAGAGCCATATTGTCACTGCCATATCTGTACAGGAAGCCAGTTTTTTCAACGCTTGTGTGAAAATGTTTATACTTCCTGTTAGCACAGTTTAAAAGGAACTGTTCTCTTGCTGGTGGTTGGTTGACTAAAATTACTGAACTGTGGTTATCTGACACCTGTATATTATCTTCACACCAATATCAGTATTATACTGAAATGTAAGATTTATAGTTTGGCTTGTTTCTATAAACAGGTTTTCTTTAATTAGATGAATCCCATTTCTTTATTGGAGTAAAGACTCTCCTCAGTGTGAAATTTCTAAAGAAAAGCTTGAATTAAGCCCCCCCATATATATATAAATAGATATAGATATAATGTGTGTGTGTTTATTTAAATTAAGTTTTTTTAATCAATATTTTGAATGAATGAATGAGAGTTTATTTCGAACGTTAGAATATTACAATATAGGATACATATCTCAATTTGAACATCGCAATCTAACATATCCATATGAATCATGAAATCAGCTTCTTTACCAAAATAAGAGTTTATATAAAGATTAAAATGTAATTTTCTATTTAATTAGGATCATATACTAACCAAAACAAAACAAAAAAAACACTCTAGTAAAATCTGAGGTCTAGTTTTATTTTAATCCTAGAATCTGTCACTAAATGCTTTGATGCACTTTTATAAACCATTTTACACTATGGACCACACCTTTTAGTCACTGAATTCAGGGGTTTCATTCAGTCCCATTACCACAGGTGTAAAAGAAAAAGAAAAAAAGCACCTAGCCATACATTCTGCCTTTACAAACATTTCAGAAAAAATGGGTCGTTCTAAAGCGCTCACTGATACTATAATAGGATGCCACAATTGCAACAAGTCAGTTGAAGAAATATCTTCCCTCCTAGATATTCCACCACCAAATATAAGTGCTATTATTGCAAAGTGAAATTGTTTAGGAACCAAAACAACTCAACCACAAAGTGGCAGACCACGTAAATTTACAAAGTGGAGTCACTGAGAGCTGAGGCACATAGTACGTAAAAGTCATCGACACTCTTGCCAACATCAACATAGAAAATTTGTGCAGGGAGCTTCACAGCATGAGTTTCTATGGCAAAGAAGCTGGATGAAAGCCTTTTATCACCAAGCACAATGCCAAGCTTCAGCTACAGTGCTCTAAAGCATGCTGCCACAGGACTCTGGAGCAGTGGAAACTGTAGAAAAGTGTTCAGTGAAGTTACAAATCATGCTTCACTCTCTCTCGTGGTCTAACGGATGAGTTTGGATTTGGCAAATGCCAGGAGAATGTTACCTGCCTGAACTTATAGTTCCATCTGTAAAGTTTGGTGGACAAGAGATGACTATATGGGGTTATTTTTCTTTAACTGGCCTGGGCTCCTTGGTTCCAGTCAGGGTAAATCTTAATGCTTCAGCCCACCAAGACATTTTGGAAAATTCTATAGTTTTGGGAAGGCTCTTTTCTGTTCCAGCCAGACTGTGCCCCAGTGTATAAAAGCAAGGTCCATAAAGGTATGGTTGGATGAGTTTGGTGTGAAAGAACTTGACTGGCCAACGCACAGCCCTGACCTCAATCATATCCAACACCACTGGGATAAACTAGAACAGAGATTGCAAGTCAGGCAAAATTTCCACAGACACATTCCAAAACCTTGTAAAAAGGCTTTCCAGACAAGTGAAAGATATTATAGCTGTAAAGGGGGTGACCAAATCCATATTAATGGATGTAGAATGGGATGTAATAAAAGCTCCTGTAGGTGTTGTGTGAAGGCAACCCAATACTTTTGTCCATAGAGTGTATGTACAGCAGTCACATTGTGTATATATAAAAGACTTCTTGTGAAAGAAGGGAACAGGAAGATACCCTTTTATATGTACAAACAAATTTGGGTGACAAGCAGTATAATTTTTTACATCCTTTTTCCACTGGAGCAAGCCTGCAAACCTACCATGCAAATGACTGTGGCTGTGGTGGAGAGGAGGTTAAAAGAACTTGTTCATCATGGATAACCTTACCATCTTCTGCACTGTTACAAATGCAGATACAGGACACCAGGGGTCCCCAACCCCCGGTCCGCAGATCATTTGGTACCGTGCCACAAACAAAAAATTTCGTGGCTAAAATGATAGCTATTTTTCTTTCACCAGTCTTCTGGATCTTATTTTGAAAAACAACTGTTTCTTCCCTCGCCTCACTACTGCACTTGACTCTGGCATGCAGTTTCACGCATCAGTGACACAAGCTAACACTTGAAAAAAAATGAGCCAAAAACATAATTCAGTGGAGAGCTTTTTCAGGAAGGAATGAGCAAACGATGGGACAGCAGAAGGGTCACAGACTGTGACCAAAAAAAAAGCTGCTTTAAAAAGAAAATACCAAGATTCCTACAAAAGTCACAGGTTCATTGCAACAGGTGATACACAAGCTCCACAGCCGCTTTGCATAATTTGCAGTGATTGACTGGCTAAAGAAACTATTAAGCCCTCAAAACTGCCTTTCCACATTGAGATAAAACACCCAGCGTTAAAAGACAAAGCCCTTGGAATATGAGAGAAAAAACTTGAACATGAAGGACAAAAACAGTTACTGAGGGCCACCATTTCAATAAATGTGTCTGCACTGAAAGCATCATGTCACTGTCACCCATCATCCTCAGATGGGACCATCTAGGTGCAGGGAAACAAGCCCAGGGCTCCCACTGACTCATTAAGGCGAGTTGATATTACAGTGTAGAATTAGTGTAATTGCCTAATACAAGTGTAATTGTTGCATTCAGATTACAGACTATGAACTGACAAAGGTTTTTGTTATTGGAACCCCGGCACCTCTACCCAGTCCATGGAAAAATGTTCAGGCATGAAACTGGTCCCTGGTACAAAAAAGGCTGAGGACTGCTATTTTACACCATTATGCCATTTTTTTCTGTCATTGTATTTATAATTTATTAGGCTATTCAGCTTTATTTAATCTAGTTTGTTATGGACTGCATTTAATGTTTTGGCTGCTGTAGCACAGAGACTTACCAGATTTTGAGATAAATAAAGGACATCTTATCTCACTAATAAAATCCTACTGCATAAATTAAATTTTTCAAGCAGCAGACAATTTCCAGATAATTCTCACAAGATGAAGGCTGTTTCACTTCCCATTTATTTCTATGTGAAACAGAGACACACTTCATAATGTCACGCTCATCCTGATTAAAGGGAAATATCCAGCCTCTGTGACATTAGAGGTTGTGAGACTGGCCTCTCAATCAGGAAATACTGTCTGCTTCAGTTCAGGTTTTATGGCATATGGTGAAATAATACAAACAGAAGCAGAGAAGGAAGGATACTGACTGTGTGTTCATGGCAATGAAATGTTTGATTAATATTTGTTTGCATTGGTGTCATTGGCTGGCTCGTTTTTCCTATGTGCCTAAAATGACCTCACAGTGTGTCTTTTTGGCAGTGTTTTGTCAGTGGAAGAGTAAAGTATAAATATGGCTTTTGCTCTCTGTGTGATAGTGTCTCTGTTCAGCATTGGTCTTACCTCCCAGGGTGACGTTGCCATGAAGAAAGCGTCCCTGGAAAATGAGGCGCAGTATACTGGGACTGCTCACCCGCTCCTCTTCCCAGCCTGCCAAAGAGAGTAGGAACAAGTTCATCACTTACCCAACTGATGCAGATGTTTTGATTGATCAATGGTATTTTTTTGCTGTAAGCACTAATCATCACATTCTCAATGCAGACTGTTTTGATATGTTTATTTCCAAAATTAAGAACATGACGCATGCATATTTTACAGTTTAAACCTTTAGAATTTTGTTTTAAATAAACTCAAACTAATAGTTTTTTGTTATTTAATCAGCTGGCATGTACGTTAGTACCAGTCTACCGCCAATTCTGGTTAATAGCTTTATTGGTCTGGCGTTAATGTTAATGCTGCCCATCTATACTATAATATGAGGTGTGATTCAAGAAAAGAACCATAAAAAGCAAAAATTATACTTGATTTAAATTTGGCCCGTCTTCATTCAAGGTCATCTTCTGGGTTGTGCCCAGATAGCTTTGCTGATTTTAGATCACTTTCTAAAGTCCTGTTCTAACCATTTGCTCTGTGATTTCACTGCAGACCTCAAACAGGTGCAGAGAGCTTAAAACTTAAATCTCAGCATTTTGGCCACCACCACTTTGTTTTGTGAAGAAGTTAACGTATTTGGATGAGAGCATAGGGTGCTAAGTTTTCAGTTAACACTAGCCAGCTTTGTTGACAAGCTGCATCCATGGACTTTACGGGTGCAATGTACAGACACATCATCTTCGACTGCTCCTTTGTATTTCCCCTAGAGGTTGCCACTGCAGATGAATCTGCACAGGTAATTTGTCATAGATTTCATGCTGGATGGCATTCATGATGTAACACTCCCACGGTAGAAGGGACTTGTATCCCCACCTGGACTCAAATCAGTGACTTTTTACTTGCAAGGTGAAGGCGTAACCCACTGTACTACAGAGACACAGAAGGGTGGTAATTATTACTAAGTATAATTACTTTCAGTTCTTCCTGGGACTGGCACTGGAAGTGCACTGGCTTGTGAACCCCAAGGCTGGGCTTGTATCTCCTCTCAGTTGCAAATCAGGGACGTTTCGCATGTGAGGCGAAAGTGTTAACCACTACACTACAGAGAACACTCAATAGTGATAAATAATAGGGTAAATAAAATACTAGAACACAAACTTCTGGGATGTGCAGAGCCTCATTGACAGCCATAATATTACACAATTCCATTAAAATGTTTCAAAAGAAGCCCTGCAATAGACCGGTGACCTGTCCAGGGTGTACCCTGCTTTTCACCCTCTGATAGCTAGAATAGGCTCCAGACCCCCTGAGACAATGAATTGGATAAGCAGAAGAAAATTGATGGATGGATGCTCCAAAAGCCACTAAAAGCACAAGCACGATTGAGAAGACTAGTTCAGTAACTACTACTTCTTCTTTCAGCTGCTCCCATTATGTGTTGCTACAATGGATTATCTGCCTCCATCTCACCCTATCCCTTGCATCCTCTTCTCTCATGCCATTCTTTGGCATATCCTCCTTTATTACATCTATGAATCTTCTCTGTGGTCTTTCTCTTCTCCTCCTCCTGCCTGGCAGTTACATCTTCAACATCCTGTGTCCAATATATCCACTATCCCTCCTCTCCACATTTCCAAACCATCTCAGCCTTGCCTCTCTGACTTTGTCTCCAAACTTCTCAACATGAGCTGTCCCTCTGATTTACTAATTTCTAATCCTGTCCATCATGGTCACTCCCAGCGAAAATCTCAACATCTTCAATTCTGCCACCTCCAACTCTGCCGCTTGTCTTTTCGTCAGTGTCATCGTCTCCAAACCATACATCATAGCAGGTCTCACTATTTTCTAGTAAACCTTCCTTTTCACTCTTGCTGCTATCCTTTTACAAAGCACCCCTGAAACTCGTCTCTGCCCACTCCACCCTGCCTGCACTCTCTTCTTCACCTCACCTGTGCACTGTCCGTTGTTTTGGATGGTTGATCCCAATTATTTAAACTCATCCACCTTCACTATCTTTACTTCTTGCATCTTCACCATTTCACCTGTTTCCCTCTCATTTATGCGCATGTATTCTCTCTTGCATCTACTGACTTTCATTCCTCTTCTCTCCAGTGCATACCTCCACCTCTCCAGGGTCTCCTCCACCTGCTTCTGACTCTCACTACAGATCACAATGTTGTCTGTGAACGTCATAGTCCATGGAGACTCCTGCCTGACCTCATTTGTCAACCTGTCCACCACCATCGCAAACAAAAAGGGGCTCAGAGCTGATCCCTGCTGTAATCCCACCCTCACTTTGAACCCATCTGTCTCACTGTCCTCATACATGTCCTACACCACTTTCACTTCTCTGCCACTCCTGACTTCCTCATACAATTAT
>VUQH01085015.1:0-11021 GCA_015106775.1 Etroplus canarensis
CATGTTGAGAAGTTTGGAGACAAAGTCAGAGAGGCAAGGCTTAGAAGGTTTGGACATGTTCAGAGGAGGGACAGTGGATATATTGGACAAAGGATGTTGAAGATGGAGCTACCAGGCAGGAGGAGAAGAGGAAGACCACAGAGAAGATACATGGATGTAGTGAAGGAGGACATGCAGAGGGTTGGTGTGAGGGAAGTGGATGCAAGGGATAGGGTGAGATGGAGGCAGATGATCCGCTGTGATGACCCCTAACGGGAGCAGCCGAAAGAAGAAGAAGATGTATGTTTTAATTAAAAAGCAGCTCTTTGATTTAATTATATAATGCCTGTATAATAAAAAAATAGGCTTTTGAATCTAATCTAAGGCAATTTGATCTAATCTAGTTCCCAGAAGTGTTCAGTGATGATAAGGTCAGGGCTCTGTGTTGGCCAGTCAAGTTCTTCCTCACCAAACTCATCCAACATTGCCTTTGTCAACTTTGCTTTGTGCACTAGAGCAAAGTCATGCTGGAACAAGAAAGACCCTTTCCCAAACTGTTCCCACCAAGTTGGAAGCAAAGGATTGTCCAAAATTTCTTGGTAAGATTTCTCTTCACTAGAGCTATGGGGCCCAGACTAACGCTAGAAAAAAACAAACAAATCAAAAAACATTAAAACAAACAAACAGCGTTACCCCTCCTCCACCAAACTTTAGAGTTGGCACAATGTAGCCAGGCAGGTAATGTTCTCCTAGCATATGCCATCAGACTTCCAGGTAGAGAAATTAAATTTGTCATTCACACAACACACTGCTTCTTATTCTAGTGTGCTTTACACCACTTCATCTGACACTTTGCATTATTCTTGGTAATAATATAAGACTTGAATGTAGCTGCTTGACCAGGGAAACCCATGCCATGAAGCTCCCAGCTCCCAGTTTTTGCGCTGATGTTCATGCCAGAGGAGGTTTGGAACTCTGCGGTTGCTGAGTCAGCAGGGTGTTGGTGATTTTTTAAGCACTATGCGCCTCAGCACTCGGCGACCCCACTCTATAAGTTTATGTGGTCTGTCACTTTGTGGCCAACTTGCTGCAGTTCCTAAACAGTTCCACTTTGCAGCATTACCGCTTACACTTGGTGGTGGAATATCTTGGAGGGAAGAAATTTCATTGACTGACTTGTTGCAATGGTGGCATCCTATTACAGTACCACAATGGAATTCACTGAGCTCTTTGGAATGACCCATTCTTTCACAAATGCTTGTAAAGGCAGACTGCATGGCCAGGTGCTTAAACATCCAAATTCAATGATCAAGAGGTATGGCGCAATACTTTAGTCCATAGCCTATAGTGTTCATGAACCAAGGATTCAAAACTCAGAGATAGCATGAGGCCCTAGGAGCATGACAGCATGTGTGAATGCATGAAAGAGATGTGTGCAGAGTGTGCAGGCGGGACTGTGGGGTGACATTAAGTTCTGATTTGTAGAGTGATAATCTCCATGGCATCAGCTGGAAGCAACACCAGGCTGCAGCACATAAAAAATGAATCTACTCAACATTATAATGTGCTAAACTGCCAATTAGATTTAATTACTCATTAACTGAAGGTACTGGAACGGATCGTACTGGCCCACCTTCACCCCTGCTCATACTGCACTTCCTGTAGCTGTACTCGTCAGTATGAACATACTTTATGTTAGTGTCATTTAAAATGACTGCTCAATGATTATCGTATATGTGTAGCTTTCTGGCAATAACTATTTCTGTAAAGATTCATCCAGTATTCTATATACTGGTAAAATTAAGGTTCACGCTTTCTCTGTAACAGGTATATTGTTTTTGTTGTCTCACCCAACAAATAGCACAAATAAGGACATCTCCTTAAAGATGACAGTTAATCTTGTAAGGGGATTTGTATTTGAGAGCATATTTCCCAGCAGACACTTCCTTTTCTTCCTGTGGCTGTCCGGTGATTGGCAGCGAGCATGTATGCAGTTATATGGAAATACTTAAGTAGGGCACAATGAAATAATGATCAAACAGAAACTTTCAAACAAATCAGTGATTCATTTTCACTGGGATAGATTTTAGAAGTTTAGAAGTTGGTTTTCCATACTGCTGAAGGATGAATGGCAGCAAATGGGGTTTTATGAAAAGCGGGAAATGAGACCTCGTATCACCAACAGAAGAGGAGCAATCTTCTCCATTAATAGAGTTTTGAATTTGATGTATGGGAGTAGATTCTGACGAACGAAGACATGATCAGTGAGTGTTTTATTTCAATAAATCAAACATATATGGAATTATATAAGCAATTTGGGCTGTCTTTTGATCTGAAGTTAACAAAAAGTTCAAAAACTACATTAACTAAATAAGTTTGCTGGCTTTTATGAAATCCAGAAATCATTATAGACTCCCTTCTTCTTGACCTTAAACTCAAAGGTTTGATTTAGATTTTCAGTATTTTTAATCACTCAAGACTTTCATCATCGAAAGACTTAGTTTTGCCTGCTTTCTGTTGCAGCCATATTGAGCAAATATAAAAACAGTCCTCTTTGAAATTGAGATTCAAAAATAACATGTAACTTATGCACTGACCAGCAGCTTGTACAGGGCTGCGAGACAAGTCTGGAATAACTTTGTTTTTATCATTGCTTATACCTGCAGTGACACTTTTTTATGGGTACAGGAAGGCAGCAGAAACAGGAAGGTGATGCGCTGATCTGTGTTTACTTTCACATCCAGAAGGCGCGTAGCAGTGTCAGCATTCATTTGGAGTTTTGGTCAGCTTGATGAATGCTGCATTGGTTTTCCCCTCCGCCAACTCCCCATGGAAATATTCATCTCTTGAGCTACTAAATTCTCCAGTGTTTTCACCAGCTGGTTGCTGAATGTGTTTATCCTTTGTTTCAAAATGAATCCACTGAGGAAAAGGGTCTTTTAGCCACTTAGACTGTGCGTCTAGCCTGAAAAATTCAATATTGAGTAGTAGACTGCTGTGTGTATGTCAGATTGGTGCTCTCCTGCAGCAAATTAACAAGGAAAATAAATGCAGATTTTACCCTTTAAGGTATAAAATAGTACTTAAGATCTGCGTTAAACCTGTGCCTTAACCTACCATCCACCTTCCTATAATGTAATTAAATGAATTAGCCTGTGATGACTGGTCGGCCCAGTCAGTCCTGTCGGTTCCTCCTATGCATTTCAGGCTACTTATACACTTTTCAATAAACCGTTGCACCTATTTTCCAATTTCCTTCCAAAATATAAAGAAATGAGGAGTGGTTCAAGACTTTTGCACAGTGTTCAGTACACAGTATTGACCCTAACCCGCATTGCGAGGCCCATTTTACTGTACAAAGGCAAAACAGACTTTTTTTTTTCTTTTTTGGAAATAATGTGATATTTTTTTCATGTGTCAGTTATGGTGATTATTTTCTCTGTTCCTTGAGACTTGGGAGAATAATTCAATTAAAAAAATTCCATATTATGGTTTGGGGATGAGTTATCCAATGCTGACTTGGACCTCAGAGGGTTAAAGAGGACCAAATATGCCCATTTATAGCTTTATGTCTTTATTCTTGTGTTCTACTACACTAGCTTTGCATGATTCTGAATTCATACAATTCTTATTTATCTTATACTGTGCCATCTAGTTCACCCTTAGTCTAAAACACGTCCTTTTTGCTCCCTTGCTTTTAAGCCGACCCTTGCTTTAAGTCAGCTAGTTTCTGATTGATTATAATTAAAACATTTGAATGGCTGGTGAGTAGAGTTCTCTGTGCATATAAGCCATGTTTAATATGAGTCCTCACCACTATAACACTATTTATGTGACAGAAAATAAAGAAAAGCATAATTGAGACACTTCAAAATGGGCATTTTGTTTAGGGGTGAAAAATGTACAAAAACACATTTTTATACTGTTCATTACTGCAGAATCTCTTTTCACTCTTTTTAGGGCACTCTGCTACTGAAAAGCTAGTGATTGTTTTGTTGGCATGATAAAAATAAGGCAGCTTTGGTAGTATATGAAACTAGCAAAAAGCTTTAGATTTGGCCAGATTACAAAGATACTATCAAAAGTATCTAAAGTTGTCCCTGAGTGATTATTTTATGTGAAAATGTATCCAACATTATGTTGTTGCCATCCCCTTTAAGTGAAGATGGATTGTGAAGCTCAACATTGCTGTTATGACATCAGAATTTTAGCAGAGCAGAGCAGCATGTTGAAAATGGCTTGAAAGCCTTGGCTGGTTTACATTAGACTTAAAAGCTGCGTTTGTGTCAATAATTCATGCTTGTTCAGTTGTCTGAACACAGAAACATAAACAAGAACAACTTTATTGGGAATTGAACTGAAATAAAATACATTGTATGTGAGCAGGGAGCTGGAGAGAAGCTAACAGATGGCAACTTCAGCCAGATTACCCATGCACTATGCTAACTATTAAGATTTTCTTATTGTGTTGGGGGCATTGCCTCTGAAATAAAAGTAATCCCCTAGGTCTCCTGTTTAGCAGTTGTAGCCAAATCAGAACAGCTGATGATAACTTAGCTGTTAGTGGCACTAGCAATGAATGGTAGACTGAAGTGTCTCGATTTAGTCAATATAGTGTTCATTCCATGTTTGGAGGGGATGCCAGACTGGCAACTTGAAGGGTATTGTGTCAGTTTATTACATGATGATGTACATTCATGTGAAAAAGAGAGATTTCACAGGACTCCAGGCTGTCCTGTAAAAAAAATTAAGTACACCTTTACTGCTTCCATAAGACTTGAGAGGGTAAGTGGCAGCCAGGTGCTGCTAATCAAATGACCTTGATTAACTGAGCATCAGCCAGTGTGAGCATCTCTGTAAGAGCAGAGGTTTAGGCAATTTCTCTGGTCTGGCGCATTTTGGTGTGTGTTAACACAATGTCACAATCTTCCCAGGAGTGGACGTCCCAGCAAATTCACCCCAAGCTCAGACCATGCAGACTGTCAGAGAAATTTCAAGAAACCCTCTCAGACAGACAGGCCTCAGTTAACATGGTAAATGTTAAAGTTCATGACGGTATGATTAGAAAACGACAGAAGAAATATGGGTTATTTGGAAGGGCCGCCAAGAGAAAGCCTCTTCTGTCTAAAAAGAACATGGCAACACAGCTTAGGCTTGCAAAGTTGCATCTGAGCAAACCACAACCCTTCTGGCTGGAAAAAAACAAATAGTGTATTAATAGTGTTGTGGCTATGGCTCAGAGATTTGAGCTGGTCATCTTCTTATTGGAAGGTTAGTCAAAGTGTCCTTAATACTTAACCCCGATTTGTTACAGATGAATCCATCAAAGTCTGAATGTTTGCATGCTAGTTAAGTGTGCTTCAAGACATAGAATAAAGCACTCTATGAATGCATAAGTGAATAGGTGAATGAGGCTTCTAGTCAAAAGTTCTTTCAGTGTTTAGAGTAGAAAAGCACTGTATGAGTACCAGTCCTTTTACCATTTAATGTCAAGCACAGTGATGGTAGGGTGATGATTTGGGCTTGTTTTGCAGCCACAGGACCTGAATACCTTGCAGTCACTGAGTTGACCGTGAACTCCTCTGTATACCAAAGTATTCTAGAGTCAAGTGTGAGGCCATCTGTCCAACAGCTGAAGCTTAGCTGAAATTGGTTCATGCAACAGGATGATAATCCGGAGCACACCAGAAAATCTTTTTTTAAAATTTTTTTTATGCAACACAAGGCCACTCAAAGGTGAGGGCTAAAAGTAGTTAAAGAGAAGAATTGCAGTGTAAGAGCATAGGACATTTTAAGGAAGAGAGATGAGTGTTTATGTTATGTTTAAACTGTGCCAAGTCATAGCTAGGGGGAAAGCAGGATGCAGGTAAAGAGTTCAAAGTGAGGCAGTGCGTGGAAAGAAACTAGAAGAGTACTTCACAGTATGGGCTTTAGGAACAGTAACTGCATATAGATGCAAACGAGCAGAGAAACGTGTAATGCGGACCTTGGAACGGGCTGGTGGAATTAAAGCAGAAATGCCATTGGAGCACCTTCCATGATAGAACCTATAGAATAGGGACAGAGATGCCACAGAGTGACAGCGCAATAAAGGGTCTAGAAATGAGGCTGAATCAAGTCCCACCAAATTGATAACACACCGCTGGATTCTGTCTAACAGGGCCACATGACAGGATGGGGCCCCAGCCCAGATATGGTTACAGTACTCCATGACAGGGCGTATTGTGGACTTATTGTGGACTACAAATAGAGAATAGCGAAAGGAGGGAGATAATTCATGCGTGGTACAGGCAGCCTAGGCATTGAGAGGCTTTTTTGGCAACATCATGTATGTACTTATCCCAGGAAAGTTGACAGGTGATATCAAGTCCAAGAAGCTGGATGTCAGGAACCTCCCGTAGAAGTGACAAATTCACTGACAAGGCAGAAAGTTGTGGAGATCTGGAACGGGATACAGACAACAAATGAGTCTTCTTTTGATGAAAAGTGACAAGCCAATCGCTCCCTAGCGTATAATATTCGGTAAGTCTTGACTGAGAGCAATACTGGCTCGATCAGAGGAACGGGTTGAAAAGGTACCAGGATATGCAGTATACAGTGTTGTACATACATACATTGTGATCTGTGATGAGACGACTTCAGGCAAGTCATTGATAGAGAGCAGTAACAATGTCGGACCCAAGACAGAACCCTGAGGGACACCTGCATTAATGCCTCAGGCTGCGGATTTCTGACCCGCGTGTACAACAAAAATTTGTCGTTCACTGAGAAAGCTGAAGATGAGATCAAGCAATTGATCAGAAATCCCGTACGATTTCAGTTTGTGGATGAGCCCCCGGTGCCAAACTCTGTCAAAAGCCTTCGAGATATCAAGAGCAACAAGCCTAGCCTCACCGCGCTTATCTAAAGCACTATTCAAGTGCTCTGTAATCAAGGAGATAACATCCCCAGTAAATCGAGAGTGGCGGAAACCATACTGACATCAGTTAAGAGCTCATTGACCTCTAGATAATTCATGAGTTGACAGTTGATCAGGCATTCAAACACCTTGCTCACAATGGGAGCAAGGGTAATGGGCTGATAGTTGGCATGGCTGTAAAAGAAAAGAATCAAGGTGCTGCAGCGGCCCAGTAAAAGTTGAGACCTCAACCTGACTGAAATGCTGTGGTGGGACCTCAAGAGATCAATGAACCAAAGCAAAGTAAAGACGAGTGGGCCAAAATTCCTTCACAACAATATGAGAAACAGAAAAAGTCATACAGAAAACTTTTACTTAAAATTATCATTGCTAAAGGAGGTTCTACAAGCTCTTGAATCATTGAGTGTGCTTAGTTTTTCACAGGACTGCGTAGAGACCAGTGAAAACATTTCATATGTTTCGAGATAAGTAATGAGAGAAAACCTTGGACTGAAGCTGAAACATTTCAGGCAGATCAACAACAGTGTTTTCTGTGAGAGAATAATCGAACGTATAACTGCAAAACTTTTACTGTATATGCACACAAAGCTATCTAACAGAGTAAACCATAGGGGAAAAATCCAAAAATCATAAAAGGGATCCTTTAAAGTAGTGGAATAAGTTTTTCTTTTTTGGTCAATATTTTTCCAAAGGTTACGCTACTGCCCAATCAGGCATAGTCTTGCCTTTTTACTGTAGAACTTATTAAAAGTAAATAGCATGAACCCCACATGTCACAAGGTCCCAGACTCTGAGATCAGAATGACCTATTCGTGACAATGCCCATCTTGTTTATCTCTTTCACAGTTCTTCTTCAGCTCTGTCCCTGCAGGCTATGCTTCTTCTTGGTAAGTCACAGGATTCCTCTGACTGCAGCACACACGTGATAAATACACAAAGGGGAAAAAAAAAAACCTGGAAAGACAAGCGAGAATTTTTCAAATGTGTAAACAGTTTTCATAAGCTGTAATTTGTGTGCGATGGTTTGAAGTTACCACAAATAGATATACGCAAAAACAAACATGTGACTTCTTTGCCCTATCTTGATGTTTTGATGTTTTCTTCTGGCATCGGTATCTTCTGCTGCTCAAAATAGATAGCTACAGGCTAATGGAATCTGGTCAAGGGAGTGTGTGTGCACAACAAACATCCACACATGCACACACAAATGAATGTGTCTCTTTACCTGCTGCAGAACAAATCAAGTGCATTCGAAGTAGCAGAAAAGGCAATTAATGCAAATCCTTGACAAGATGAAAAGTTGACATCTGATCGCACACATTGAGTCATTAGAATGAATTACTGGTGCATGTCCATATTTATATGAGTAATAATAGAAAAGTGTTAATCTTTTCACCCAACCTGCAGCGTAAAGTGCATACATCACTTTTCCCTGTTCAGTGACTCTATTTTAATCAGAAACACCCTGCAAGGCGGCATTCAGTATGTGTCGAATTAACAGTTCTGGCAGGTTCCCAGGAAGTGCATTATGGGAAGACACCTTCAGCGCTCTCCCTCATTGCCTCACCTTCCCTCTGTCTGACAGTCTATAATATGGTTCGATGTCCTACATTTTAGATATTGAGGGTGGCATTTCTATTCAAGAGGACAGATGAAAGCTCAGGATGAACTATGAGCTATTTTAATACGTTTAAAAGGATGATCTTTTTTAACAGGTGGTATACAAGCAAATAATATTGTACTTTACTAAATTGTTTGCATAATGTGAAATGATAAAAAGTGCCTTCCTCTTCTTCTTCTTTCCGCTGCTTCCTTTAGGGGCACAGTGGGTCATCTGCTTCCATCTCACCATATCCCTTGCATCCTTGTCACAGCAACCCTCTACATGTCCTCCTTCACTACATCCATGAACCTTCTCTGTGGTCTTACTCCTATGTGCTCATTTCTAATCCTGTCCATCCTGATTGCTTCCAACGAAAATCTCAGCATCTCCAGCTCTGCCACGTCTTGTCTTTTTGTTAATCCCACCATCTCCAAACATCATAGCAGGCCGTGCTACCACCTTCTAAACTTCTTTCACTCTTGCTGCTAACACTCAACTCCACCCTGCCTGCACTCTGTTCTTCACCTCTCTTGTGAACTGTCCATTGCTTTAGACGACTGACCTTCACTATCTCTACTCCTCTCATCTTCACCATTCCACTTGCCTCACTTTCATGCGACTTCTCTCCAGTGCATACCTCCACCTATCCAGACTCTCTCTCACCAGCTCCCTGCTTTTAATACAGTTAACAATGTTGTCTACGAAAATCAACATCATTGTCCACAGAGATTCCTGCCTTACCTCATTTGTCAATCTGTCCATCAGCATTGCAAACAAGAAGGGGCTCAGAGCAGATTCCTGATGTACTCCCCATCCCTATCGAGAACCCATCTGTCGCTCCTACCACACACCTCACCACTGTCTCTCTGGCCTCATACATGTCCTGCACCATCCCTCACATACTTCTCTGGTACTCCTGACTTCCTCATACAATATCACAGTTCCTCTCTTGGCACCCTATCCTATGGTTTCTCTAGAACCACGAAGACACAAAGCAACTCCTTCTGAAAACACAGACACAGGTATCTGCCAATTTCACTCCAGAAACTGAAAGGCAGGCTTCTTGGATGATCTCTTTCTATAATTAGTCATGGAGGCAGCCATACTTTGTCAAATAATTGGATTTAAAATGCTCCAAATGCACCATCAGGGCCAACAGCGTGGAGAGATCAGTCACTCCAATCAGCTAACCCAACTTTTTTGAGATGTGTCGCTGCCATTGAATTCAAGATGAGCTAGTATTTTTCATGAAACATTAAAATGTCTCACTTGCAACATTTGATGTTTTATATGTTCTGTTGTGAATATAATGTTGGTGTATTAGATTTGCAGACCTTTGTGTTGTTTTCATTTATATTTAATACAGTGTCTAGTGTGGCACAGGAGGTAGAGTGGGTTGTCTGTCAACATGAAGGTTGGTGATTTGATCCCTGACTTATCCAGTTTACATGCTGAAGTGTCCTTAGGCAAGACACTGAACCCCAAGTTGCTCCTGATGCATCCATCGGAGTGTGACTGTTCACTGACACTCTCAGAATAAAGCCTAAAGAGATGTCAGTTCACACACAGGAGGTCATCATTAGGCTGAAAAACCAAATAAACCAGTCCAAGAAATAGCATCGCATACAAAAACCCTTTTACAACATCTGCTAAGTCAAGAACACTCGAGGAGGTAGAGGTCTCATTGTCAAAGTCACTGTCATGATCAAGAGCTGCTTTCATGATGTGAATGCAGAGGCTTTACAAAAATAACACTCAAAAGCAGGAAGGTCAGATTAGACTTTGCCAGAAAATGTCTAAAAGAGCCCGTCCAGTTCTAAAAAAAAGAGCTCTTTGGACAAATGAAACCAAGATTAACTTGTAACAGAATGATGGGAAGAGAAAAAGTATGGAGAAGGAAAAGGAACAGCTCATGATCCAAAACATACCACATCACCTGTCAAACTTGGTAGAGATGATGTTATGGCATGAGCATGTATGGCTGCCAATGGAACCGGATCTCTAGTGTTTAATGATGATATAACTGCTGATAGAAGCAACAGGATGAATTCTGAAGTGTACAGGGCAGTACTTTCTTTACTAACAGTTTATCAGGGCAAATAAATGGGATGTTCTTTAATACCCGTCAGTCACCTGATCTCAACCCATTAGAGCAGCTTTTGCAGATACTGAAGACGAAACTCAAGATTCAAGATTCAAGAGAGCTTTATTGTCATTTCAACCACATATAGCTGACGCAGAACATAGTGAAATGAAATAGTGTTTCTCCAGGACCTGGTGCAACATATAAACATGTAAACATATGACATGTGACAGAGACAGGACTAGTTTTTTTTTCTACAGTTAAAAATTTAAGTTTAAAAGATTTAAAAAATAGATAAATAAATAAAGTGCAACGTGTGCAACATGTGCAATAGTTGCAACAATGCAATGCAATGCTAACAATGCAAAGGACACCCTACAATGCAAAAACAGTACACAAGAAAGGCAAAAAAAACAGGGACCTTTCAGTTTTAAGGT